>VZSZ01009420.1:90520-112691 GCA_013398815.1 Ibidorhyncha struthersii | reverse complement strand
TTCGAGGGGTGCCCCGGGGAAGGAGAAGAGACGCCGGGCCGGGGAGCTCTCCGGGGGGGGGAGGTGGTGGGTGGGAGTTCTTGAGCAGATGCGCGATGGAAGTCAGCTCTGTCTTGGGCCTCTCCTGGGAGGGAGAGGAATGTGGTTGAGGCTGTCTCGAGTTGTTCTTCTGAAATAAAATTTCTAGGCTTCTGCTTGTCTGTGGGGTTGCGATAGCCTTTTTGTGAGTGATGTTGTCTTTTCCTGCTTTGGGAGCAATGCAGATGCAAAACAGAAATGACTTCTGCCGTTGCTGCCAAACCCTTTTTATTTTCTTCAGCACTATTCAGGAAAAAGAGTTTTTTGGGCTGAACTTTTTTTTTTCCCCCGGTATAAGATCAAAATATAGGGCTGACAGAGGTGAGGCGTTTATTTTGCAGCTGTATTTAGTTATGGAAATGAATGGGAAATGTTCATACAATTGCTAGAGGTAAACAGCTTTCCTATAATAAGTGGCTGGTTTTGTCTCATTCTGAGAAAAAAGGTTAAAGATGCATAATTCTTATTTTTATGAAGGAAACTTTCTGAGATAAATGCTCTTTATGTGTCTGAAGTGGATATATGTTTTTAAACACGGCTTACAATGGGACTGTACAGCTGCAGTTTGGAAGTGGTGTGCAGTTTTCCTGCAGATTGTTATTCCATCTGTTTTGTTGCAGCAAGGTTGCTATCTCCGTTCTAGATCATGCATCAGGAAACCTTGAGCTGTCTCCTAAGCCCTCTGCTAGCTGGACAAGAGGCAGCAAACACAGGGAATTTCATTGAAAGGTCAAAATGCAGCTGGAGAGCTAGTGCATGCAAGCGCTTTGGTATGCTGGCTGCTTCCTCAGGGCTGGTGAAAAATGGGCTCGTCCTGCCTCTGGTTTCCTGGAACTCCTTGGGATTTAACATCCTCTCTTCCGTAGAGTTTGATTAAATCGGCCAAATGATTGACAGGCAGTTAGGGGCAGGATGTAGGAAGACAAAGTGCGATAGCAGAAATTTCCTTTCATTCAGGAAAATGGGCTAAAAATGCTTAATTTTGTTTGCTTTACATACATCAGTTTAGGTGACAAGTGCAGATAGTGCCAAGACTGCTGTGGGGTTTGAGTGTTTGGACGGCAGGTTATTTTGTTTAGATAAGAGAGCCTGGAGAACTTAAGTAGGTCTTGAATTTTGATGAAGGCTAAATTACTGAACAAGACCTGCCAATGCTTCAAACTTGTCATGGAGTAATTTTCAAATTACAAGCGAGTCTGAACAAAACTTACTCAAACACAACAGATTAAAGCATCTGCAGCAGGCGCATCCAGCACTTCAAACCACACAGCAGTAATTTGGATGTAGGACTTCTAGATCATGGAGGAGTCTCCCCTGTTGCAGGCAACTCTGGCATAAGGTCATTCATAAATTATTAAGGACTTCCTTAAAATTTGTGTAGTCTGTTATTTTCCATTACTCCTATGGGAAGGCTATTCCTTTGCTGCTCAGGAGTCTTTTGTTCCATATTTATTTATGACCACTTCTTGCTGTGTGCTAACGTCCTTTTGTTTTAATTGTTTGCTTTCGGCTTTGGTGTTTACGTTTGGTGTATCTAAGGACAAACTCTCAACTTGTTTTGCGAAGCTAGACAAACCAAGCTCTCTGCTCTGCTTGAGAGCAGTTCTTCCTTCACCTGTCCCACCATCTCTCTCTGCAACCTGTTAGGTCCTGAAGTCTTGAATTCAGAAGTTAAGTGCTAAAATTGGTTCCAGCAACGTTCTTTGCTATATACTGCAATTTCCTTTCAAGCCTTTTCTTCATGGGAGGTTTTTGGTGTCTCCTCTTCTGCTTCTGTAGGTTCAAGTGTGATTTTTACCATGATCTCTTGGAGTGTTAGATGATACTGTGGTAAAAATGCTGCTGTACTGTTAACATTGTTCCATAATTACTAGTTGTTTGGTGCTATTCTGCTGCATAATTCAGATGTAATATGAAACATCTTGGCTTTGTAGGCCTGCTGGCATGTTTCCTTAGCCCAGTAAAGATTAATGCTATGCCCTGTCTTTTCCGACTGTTTCTTCTAGGGAAGATTTATTCTTCAAACTTCCCATGTAAGGGGAAAGACCTAATTTGTTTTGGCTTCCTTGTAGGAGCTCAGAAAAATCTTCCACTTGTGCTAGATGAACTGGTCCAGCTGGTGGTGGGTGATGTGCAGATAAGCTGTGCCCTGTTCTTCCCCTCCTGGCTGGTGTGGCTCTTCCTCAAAGTCCTGGAGCGGAGCAGTGCTTCCACATATGCAGGGTCTGTGGGCCAGGGGAGGAGGATGTGCTGCAGAAAGGAGCGTGCGAGATGTGCATAGGAGGGATTTCTGAGTAGCAGCTGCCTGCTGTTTTACTGCAATTTGTTCTTCCTCTGTGTTTGCTGGCTTCAGCAAATGCTGAGAGGAGTGGCTGACCTCAGGTTCCAAACACCCCAAGCATGCAGGCAACTATTTCTTACAAAAGTAACGTAAAAGGGAAAATTGGGATCTGCTCATAAACTAAAGAAAGAAAAAAAAAAACAAAAAAACAAGGTGGGCTCAAAAGCTTCCTCTGCAAGAAATAAACATATCTTTTCAAGAAATAAGCAGATCTTTTCAATACCACACTGTTCACAACAGCAATGCTTTTACTCACCTGTTTCTTTGTGCTTGGCTGGAACACTGACTTTCTGTGGCTCAGAATTTTTCAGAAAAATTCCAAATTCAGGTACTGTTTTTGTCTGTTGCAAAGCATCAGTGGTGTTCTTAAGTGTTGAAGCACATCTTGTTGATGTTTCTTGTGTTTATGCATTATGGATTTTTGCTGTTCGTCACTTTAGAGCACCTGAAAGATCTTTCATAGAAAGGCTTAGAAAGCTTAACTAGAGCAAAGGGTGCCAAGGCAGAAGTAAAACCAAGATGTTGACCCCTGTTTTGAATGTTGAACTGTCATTTAGAACCCCACTAAGAGTTCTTTGCCTATAACGTTATTTTAGCAGGCACTGTCAATATCCAAAAAGCTTCCTGTGAATGCTGCTGAGAGGAAGTGATGGCGTTACACTCTCAATATCTCTAATTATGCTGATAATTGAATCAAATTTGAGCTGGAACCAATTTTTTTTTGTTCAATCTGGATGACCCAAAGTTAAAAGCAAGTTGTAGCCTAGCTGTATGTATCCTTCCTAAAGGAAAAGACTGGGCAAATAGACACAGTAATGTAAGGTTATTAGTGATTTCATGAGTTAGTTGGTGGTTGATGCCTTTGAGAGTGTCTGTCAGCTGCTCTGAAACTTTCATTTACTCCTTGTTTCACTTTTTGCCAGTTGCATCCATATCTGTAGGATTCCATATTACAGTCTCATTTTCTGAGAAGACAGATCTTCACCAAATGAACTGCAGATTGTACAGACATTTGTTCTTACTTTTTATTGTCTGATGAAGAAGCCTTACTAGTCAAAGTTCATTTTGTAAGATGCGTTATACGCTAATGTAATCAACGTCCTGTTGTAGGTGCTTATGATATTGTAGGCTAAACTTCTTTTTGTCATCAAGAATGTATTATTTCCATTGGCTTTATTAAATTAACCAAAACGACAGACTCTACTGTTCATCAAAAAAGTCATGTTTGTCAAATGCTTTTTTCATTCAATAGTAATAGGTGCTAATGAGATAATATTCAAAGAAAGTTTATCAAATATCTAAATATGTTGAAGTACCAACTTTCCTGTGGGGTTTATATGGTTGCAACCAAAGAAATAATTGACAGAAGCATCTAATTTTTTAACTTTAGTTCCAGTTTTTCCCCTGGTGAGAAGCTGTCAGTCTCTAATATGCAACAGCGCCTAGGCTGCTGTCTTTTCATGTCTTATGACTGTTTCTGCTAGGAAGTGGTAGGATGATGATCAGAGGATTATTTGAAGATAAATGTCCAACAGCTAATACATTGCTACAGATTATAATGCAAGAGTCTCTCATGCCTCAGCGTGTCCCTAATAAGTTTGCCTCAAATCTTTAACATCTCTGGAATTTTTCCTCATGCTTGTGGTTTTAAGGGATTTTTGTCATGTACCATTGAACAAGAGTCTTAATGAGGGTATTTCAATGTTTGTTGTGTTATAGAAAGAGATTTCCTGATCAGAAATGGTTCCTTTGGGATAACTTGTCTGTTCTTCTTTCTCTGCTTTTTCTTGAGTATTTTGTCACTATGGGCAAATGGGTCCATTCAGATGAAAGGCTTTTTACTTTCCTTGCATACGTTTGAAATCCAATCGCAACATCTGGGCAGCTTTTCAATTAGCTTTCCTGGTCTGTTAAACACATGTTTAAAATTTGGCTTAAAAACTTAGATTCACTTCTGCAGAAGTCATTGGAAAGTGAGGCAGTCCTTCACTGTGCTGCAGTTTCTGGAGTGCCTCTTGCTAGAGGATGATCATATGTTATTCCAGGTTGATTGTTTTTTTTAATAACAAGTTCTTTAAGTCATGAGGGAATATGGTTCCAAGTTGTTTTTGTATTTAGGAATACTCCATGTTTTGGATGGATAAAAATACCTCTAATCCATTGCAGTTTTAAGGTACCAGTTTGACTGTACAACACTTGCAAAGTCCTCTGTGTATAGTGAGTTGCACAACAAGGTGTTCTTAGCTTCAGCTTTTTTATTCGTGTTATCATTTCTTCTCCCTGATTATTATTGGGACAGGGCTTGATCCACTGTTGATTTTAAAAAAAATAAATGTTTATCATGATTTTTTTAAAATGGGCAGAGATTATTTGCAAAATCTATTTCATTTTGGTTTATTGTTTCCGATGAAGAGATGATTAAGTCTGAAAGCATAGGGAGGATCTGAAGGTGTCATGGGTTGATTAGGAGACTTGGAAGGGAGAGTCCTGAGGGAGGGACACCACTGGGGGACTTGTGGGCCACATATGCTAGAGCAGGTAAGCTGGTAAGAAGCACGAAGAAGCAGAAGAAACCCAGTGAGAATCACAGGAGCTGCAGACAGAAACTGTTATGCAAATAACCCCAAGCTCCTGCACTGCCTATCGCCTCCCCAAAGGAGCTGGGAAGGGCTCTGTGTAACCTGTGGCAAAAATAAGGGAAATTGAGACAAAGAAGTGTTTGGTTTAAGGTTAGCCTGTGGAAGGGGAAGGAAAGATGTTTACTCATGGGTTAAATTGTTTGTTTTCTTTTCTCAGTATTAGAGTTGGTCATTAGAAGTTGTATTAATTGGCAATAAATTATATTACTTAAAAATTCCCTGAGTCAATACTATTTTGACCGTTAAAGAGAGTTGAACAGGTTTTGAGGATGTGGGAGGGAACTGGGAGAGTTTTATGCTGATTTCTAAATCAGTGTTCTTAATGACGTTCTTAAGAACAGAAGAGAAAGAAATTAAACTTTTCGTATTCTTAGGTTTCTTCAACTGAGAGGCTCTGTTTAACAGGTGTCTCTTAAACATTGGGTTTTTTTTAAACCAGATGTAAAAAAAAACAAACAACGAAACCACACCACAAAAACCCCACAAAGCCTATCACCTACTTAACAATTTATTTTTTTTTTACATCTCAGCCCTTACCTTTGATCTCTATGGGTTTCGGTACTGCAGAAGCAAACAAAATTAATCCTACCTATAAGTTTTACCAAACTATTTTTCATGTATTACATAAATTAATAACATTCTATTCAAATATTATATCAGTCTTGAAAGCCTTAATGAAAACTAGTATCTCATCTATTTGGTCAATAATGAGGATAGATTAAAATGTGTAATCTCTATTTGGGTACAACCCTCACAAATAGTCACAGATGTTAGTGTTGTAGCTGTCGCTTAATTTTTGTCATCTGTTTTTCCCAAATGTGTCCCAGGAAACAATCTGTAATGGGTTTAAGTTTTCTTAAATGTACTCTTCTAACTCCTTGCATAAAGTTTTTCAGTATGACTGGTGGTTTTTGTAGTTTTAAAAAGTCTTGGAACCAGGAGTTCATGCTGAATTCATCGCTGATAATGTGCACAGCATCTCAATGAAGAGTATCTTGCTCAAGTTTATTCCATGTGAAAACACCTTCTCTGCCTTTTAACTTCATCTTTATTTTCTGAAACATAAATATTGTTCAAAACCAAGGAGCTTTCATTTTATCACTTACTGGTTTTGAAAGTATGTTTTGTAAGTTATTTATGTGTATCTGGTTTAGAGGAGGGAGCATGAAATGAGCGGGTGTTTTGGGGGTATTTTTGCATTAATTTTACCTTCTGTTTCACTGCCCACTCGAGCCCTATTACTCTTGATTAGTAATTTGTTTCTATCCGTGTGACTTTCAGGCTTCAGTAGCAGTGGGCTTTACGCTGCAAGCTTCTTGATCTTGTTCCATGAATTTCAAAGGCTGCATTGTGCAGCAAGACCTTGAGATGGATTGTCTTGCGGATGACTCCTCAAGCTGGCTGTTTCTGCTACTTCTGGTGGTACTGCAAGAGGGGAAAGTTAATTTGTATTTTCAACTCCCAAGAGCTTCAGGTGTAGTCCAAGATCGTGTTGTGCTAGATGCTATACAACTCTAGAACAGAAGATGCTTCTTGTCCTGCTGGGCTGTCAAGCAGTGGCTTGCCTAGGGTAGCTTCCCCCCAGGCTCCAGTAAAAGCAAATGGGGAATAACAGCCGTGTGCAGGTACTCATGTAGGTCTGGGGGATAAGCTCCTGCATGAAGAGTTACTGACTCAGAGTAACTATCTATGCCAGTGCTTCCTTTGTGGCTCTGGTCCCTGCCTGCACAGTTATTTTGGAACAGTACCTGCCCACATAAAGTGCTGAGCTCAGCCACGGAGGCTGTTAACTGGACCCTTGGCATGTGAGGAGGTGGGAATGTGCTTGAATTGGTAGGGCAAAGGAGGTAAGTGGAAACATCCCCTGCATGGGTTTCTGGGGGCTTAATGAGACGGTGGTGAGGAATGTAGGTATGTGCCTCATTCTGCACTCGTATGCAAGCTGGTCTGGTCCTGTCTCTGTGCCTGGTGACACTGTTGGCACTCAAACAATGGGGGCTGAGAGTCCTTGTCTTTGTCTTTGGGTAAATCCAGGTGCTGTACATAACCAAATGCAATTTTTCAGGGTGTGGCAGTGGTCACGTACAACTTGACACCCACTGCTTTTTAGTTTTTAGCATTGCCACATAAAAAAACAGCCTAAAGACTTAAATTAATTGCTTCTGAAATATTCCAAGTGTGGAAATCTTGTGTACTTAAGAATAACAATGAGACAAAAGGAAATTATGGTGAAAAGAATAACACCACAAGAAGCTTTGGAGTGTATTCCTACTGATGGACATTTTAGCTTTTGCAGCAGCTTTACACAGATCACTTAAGTTCAGTAGATGAAAAGCAAATTTAAGTCCCTCGAGTCCTCACTAATTAGACCACAATGAGTAGCTATGGAAATGTCAATGCAAAATGTGATTGTGATACAGCATTACTACTGAGACATCTTTTGTATGCAAATTGAGACATTTGCATTTGTGGTTACCAAAACAACTGTAGCACTGCCCCTTTCTGAAAGGGTGTAGTGTTGTTTGTATGCAAACAACAAAATCTGGATGCTATAGGTGAAGCTTGTCTTAGGGTGCTTGGTTTCTTAACTGCTGTGGTTCTCTCTGTAAACTCATAGATTTTTTTTTTTTTTTTTTTTTTTGAAGCTCAGGAAGACTGTGGGTGTGCTCTCAGGTGCTTGTTACTGCTGACCTTGCTCTTTTGAGCATTCTTAATGCCATTCCAGCCAGTGGAAGATGCTTATTGACTTAGATAAGAATGCAGGATCAAACCCTGAGTAATTTTTTAAAAAGTGCTGTGCTGGACAGATGTATTTTGACTTGATGTATCTATCTGTCTGAATATATTGACTTGATCAAGAAGAGACTGACAAAACAGAAAACTGACAAGAGTCAACCTGAAGTAAACTGTTGCAAATGAAATGAAAACTGACATAATTTGTTTGTATAACTGAAACAAAACAAAACCATTGAGCATAGTAAATACTAAGAGTTGGATGCAGAAAGGATAGGCTGAGGTGATTAATTAAATTCTCAGTGTTTCCTTGTTCCTTTTTGCACATCCAGGGTGAGTGAAGCAAGTGTTTGGGGACAACTGGAATTTATTTTGCTCAGATGCAGGGAAGAATTTCTGATAATACTTGTTTATTGCAGTCTTGCATTCTTCGTTGATCCCCTTCTGTCTTCATCGCTCTCCGCCTCTTCAGTTCCTTCTCCATCTTTCAGATCTCTTGCAGCCTTTTCTTTGTTTTGAAAGGCTTCTGTTGTAGGATCTCTGCATAAAATTCTGTAGTAGGAAATTCTCACCCTTGGAAATGATTAAAAGTGTGCTGTTTGCAGAGCACTCTGATTTATACTCTGATGTCGTTCCTTGCTGCAGGATGATTCCAGGAGTATGTTAGTGCCATTAGGCAATAAAAAGTTTTATATACATTGAGCAGTCTTTCACAAGCAAGTCTTTCTGTCAAATTACAGCAGAACCTGGGTCCCAGAATGTGAAAGACTAATTTGCAAAGAAATAAAAACGTGCTTTGAACAAAGCAAAGGTAGTGAAGCTTTAACCTTACCCTTGTAATTCAAGCTGTAAAACTTTATGGATTTGATTCAAACTGCTGGAAAAAATGTGCTTAATTTGGAGTGTGTTCCCTCATAAATGTGACCAGGGCCAGACCTCAGGATGTCACTTGATATGTTGTTGCAGTGATTTCCTGGTAGCAGGATCCTCAGATACCTAGTCTGATTGATTCTTTTGAGCAGAATCCATTCTGATCTAGGTTCCTATAGGCTGTGATCAAGTTATCTCTTTGTTTTTTACCCCAGAGAGAATTACTACATGCATTATTCTGTAGTGAAAATGGCCGAAGCTTGTTTCCTGCTTTTTATTCGGAATTTTTATTTTTAAAAAAGAAAAGTTCCATTTTAGATTTCTCCCCAACTCTGTATGTAGACATGCGTGGAACTGACAGATGTAACTATTGTTTTGTTATACATTGTAGCTTAGGCATATGCAGTGTTTGGCGATCACCCCCGTGCAGTAAGCTAGTCATTCAGTAAGCCATCCAAGTCAGTGAGCGATCCCCTTCCCTTTTGCCAAACAGTGCTGAGTGTCCCTTATTTGTGCTGGTCTGAGCCAGTCTTCTCCGAGGTGATCTGGCTGTCAGTACTCTGTAGTACGTGGAGGGAGTCCTGGAGTTTCCACATGGTCTGCTGGCTTTGTCACGCTCTCCACCCAGCTTTGCAGTGTCCCCTAATTGCCACTGGTTTCATGTGCCACGTGTGACCATGCTGGCAGGCTCTGTGAACTGAGCTGAGCCGGCACCATGCACAGTAGTTCTGAAGTAGCCATGAAGGAGCGCAGCGAGCTGGCTCGCTGGACACTGGGCAGGTGGGCAGCCAGTGGGTGGCACCCAGGGTGGCACCTGGGACCACCATGGCAGGGCAGGCCACCTGAGCGAGTGAACTGACCAGGCTATCAGGGCGTGACAGGTTGCACGGAAGCGTGCCGTAAATCTACTGACTTGGTCAGGGAACCATGGTATCTGCCCAGCAGAAGACCATGGCCCCGATGAACTGTGCACGCACCAGCTCTGATGCTGCTTTGCAGACGGAGCTCTCGTGCGAAGATACTTCCACCCAGGCATAGGGCTGCAGGGTGTGCCCTGCTCTCACACCAGTGTTGGATGGCAGTTGTGAGCGCACCTGTGGCAGGTGTGCCCAGATCGAGGAGCTCCTACGCTTAGTGATGGAGCTCAGGGAGGAGGTAAGTAGGTTGAGGGTTATCAGGGAATGCAAGAGGGAGATAGACGCCTGGAGTCAGACCCTGTCTTCCATGACAGAAACCCAGCAGGCAGACAGAACCCCTGCTGCAGAGAACTCCCACTCCTCTCCCCGACTGACTGAACAGGATAATTTGGAGGACAGGGGACAATGGCAAGATGTTCCTGCCTGATGAAGCAGGCACTGCAGGCACATCTGCCCTGTGACTACCACACCTTCTGAGGTCCCATTGCAGAACAGGTACAGTGCTCTGCAAGGGGAACTGAACAATGGTGAGGATGATAATCCTCCCAGTTCAGAGGTGTCATTGAGGTATAGTTGGACCACCCCCCAAATCAAAACCTCAACAGTTAAAAACAAAAGACGAATCATTGTAATAGGTGACTCAATTCTGAAGGGAACGGAAGGCCCGATACATAGACCGCAACCACTATATAGGAAGTTTGCTGCCTCCCTGGGGCCCGGGTTAATGATGTTAAGAAGAAGCTTCCTTCCCTGGTGCAGCAATCAGATTATTATCCCCTTTTAGTTTTTCAGGTAGGCAGTGATGATGTAGTAAGAAGAATGCTGAGGGCAAGGAAGAAAGATTTCAGGGCCTTGGGATGACTGGTTAAGGGACTGGGAGCACAAGTCGTGTTCTCCTCTATCCCTCCATTTGCAGGGATCAATGAGGGGTTAACTGGAAGAGCCAGCAGGTTAATGACTGGCTCCAAACCTGGTGCTACTGGCAGGGCTTTGGGTTCTTTGACCACAGCCTGATTTACAGAACACCAGGCCTACTGGTAGCAGATGGGGAAAAGTCTGTCTCACAGGGGGAAAAGGGTTCTTGGAATAGAGTTAGCAGGGCTCATGGAGAGAGCTTTAAACTAGATTCGAAGGGGGATGGGGATGTAACTGGGCTCACTAGTGAGGTGCCCGGGTGTAGTAGCTCAGCACTTGTGGGGCGGAGTGCTAGTACTTTTGAGAATCGGAAGGCCACCACCCCTCTAGGGCAAAACCTACATGCTCATTGGCCTCTCCAAAATGTCTATACACTAATGCACGCAGTATGGGAAACAAACAAGAGGAGTTAGAGATCTGTGTGCAGTCACAGGGCCGTGATCTCACTGCAGTTACTGAGACATGGTGGGATAGCTCACATGACTGGAATGCTGGCACGGAGGGCTATGTTCTCTTTAGGAAAGACAGGCCAGTGGGGCAAGGTCGTGGAGTTGCTCTTTGAGAGAGCAACTCAAATGTATCGAGCTCTCCATGGGGGCAGCCAAAGAGCAAGTTGAGAGCTTGTGGGTAAGCATTAAGGGGCAGGGTAACATGAGAGACACTGTTGTGGGTGTTTATGACAGGCTACCTGATCTGGATGGGGAAATGGATGAAGCCTTCTACAGGCAGGTGAGAATTACCTCACAGTCACAGGCCTTGGTTCTCATGGGGGACTTCAGCTACCCTGATATCTGCTGGGAAGGCTATACAACTAGGCATGTACAGTCCAGGAGGTTCCTCCAGTGCATGGAGGATAACTTTTTGGTTCAGGTGGTGGAGGAGCCCACAAGGAGAAGTGTACTACTGAACCTGGTGCTGACAAACAGGGAGGGACTGGTGGAGGTTGTTAAGATTGGGGGCAGACTTGGCTGTAGGGATCATGAGAAGACAGAGTTTAGGATTAAGTGCAGTATGCACAAAATTACAAGTAGGGTTGAAACCTTAAACTTCAGGAGGGCTAACTTTGATCTCTTCAAGGAATTGCCTGGAGAAATCCCATGGGAGAGGGCTCTAGAGAGTGGGGGGGCTCAAGAGAGCTGGCTGCTATTTAAGCATCACTTCCTCCAAGCTCAGGATTGGTGCATCCCTAAGAGCAAGAAATCAGGCAAGGGAAGCAAGAGGCCTGCATGGCTGAGCAGGGAGCTTCTGAAAAGCTCAGGTGGAAGAAGGGAGTTCACAGTATGTGGAACAAGGGGCTGACTACTTGGGATGAGTATAAGAATGCTGTCAGGGTATGCAGGGATGAAATGAGGAAAGCCAAGGCAGCCTTGCAATTGAACCCAATAGAAAGGGTTTCTTTAAGTATATAGGAGGCAAAAGGAAAATTAGGGAAAACGTAGGCCTGCTGCTGAACAAGTGCAGTGGTGACAGATGGTGTCATTGCTGGGCTGTTCTCCATCATCTTTGAGAGGTCCTGGAGAACAGGTGAGGTGCCTGAGGACTGGAGGAAAACCAATGTCACTCCAGTCTTCAAAAAGGGCAAGAGAGATGACCCGGGAAACTACAGGCTGGTCAGCCTCACCTCCATCCCTGGAAAGATGATGGAACAGCTTATTCTGGGCATCATCTCCAAGNGTATCATCTCAAAGCACCTGGATGAAAAGAAGGTTATCAGAAGTAGTCAACATGGATTCACTAAGGGGAAGTCGTGTCTGACTAATCTGATAGCATTCTATGATGAGGTCACTAGATGGGTGGATGAGGGGAGGGCAGTGGATGTTGCCTACCTTGACTTCAGCAAGGCTTTTGATACTGTCTCCCACACCATCCTCACAGGCAAGCTTGGGAAGTGGGGGTTAGATGAATAGACAGTGGGGTGGATTGAACAGTGGCTGACAGGTAGGGCTCAGAGGGTTGTGGTTAGTGGTGCAGAGTCTAGTTGGAGGTCAGTAACAAGTGGTGTTCCTCAGGGGTCAGTACTGGGTCCAGTCCTGTTCAATATATTCATCAGTGACCTGGATGAAGGCATAGAGCGTACCATCAACAAGTTTGCTGATAACACAAAACTGGGAGGGGTGGCTGACATGCCAGAAGGCTGTGCCGCAATACAGCGTGACCTGGACAGGCTGGAGAGTTGGGCAGAGAGAAATCTTATGAAGTTTAACAAAGGCAAGTGTAGGGTACTGCATCTGGGGAGGAATAACCCCATACAGGTTAGGGGCTGACCTGCTGGAGAGCAGCTTTGTGGAAAGGGACTTGGGAGTGCTGGTGGACAACAGGACGGCCATGAGCCAGCAATGTGCTCTGGTGGCCGAGAAGGTCAATGGCTTCCTGCATCAAGAAGAGTGTGGCCAGCAGGTCGAGGGAGGTCATCCTCCCCCTCTACTCTGCCCTGGTGAGGCCGCATCTGGAGTATTGTGTCCAGTTCTGGGCTCCCCAGTTCAAGAAGGAAAGGGAACTGCTGGAGAAGGTCCAGCAAAGGGCTAGTAAGGTGATTAGGGGACTGGTGCATCTTATGAGGAAAGGCTGAGGCACTTGGGTCTTTTTAGTCTAGAGAAGACTGAGGGGGGATCTTATCAATTCTTATAAATACTTAAAGGGAGAGTACCAGGGGGATGGGAACAGTCTTTTTTCAGTGGTGCCCAATGATAGAACAAGAACTAATGGGCACAAACTTGAGCATGGGAAGTTCCATCTTAATATGAGGAGGAACTTCTTACTTTGAGGGTGGCAGAGCACTGGAACAGGCTGCCCAGAGAGGCTGTGGAGTCTCCCACACTGGAGACATTCAAAACCCACCTGGATGCCGTCCTGTGCAGCCTGCTGTAAGTGACCCTGCTCTGGCAGGGAGGTTGGACTAGATGATCTCCAGAGGTCCCTTCCAACCCTGACCATTCTGTCAACTGGGGCTGCTCCCTGTGCATGCTGGCAACATGATCTCTGTGGATACCTGTCATCTGTTGGTATGAAGGTACTGGGTCCCAGGTAATGATAAGGGGAGCTTAGTTGTCTTGTCTGTGTAGTGTGTCAGGAAGGTTGTGTGTCATACCTTGGAGTATAAAGGAATTGTGCAAGTCCTGCTGGATTGGCAGTGGATATCTCAAGGTAGTGCAGTTCAACTTGGTGATCCATAACTGGCATTAGTGTATGGTCCTCATAACAAATTTTGTGATGCACACTAGGCCTTTACCTGTGTGGACTTCACTGATTTTCTGCAAGTCTTAGCTGAGAGCAAAATGGACTTGTAATGCAGATGACTGGGGTAGTGGTGTCAACACCCAGTTTTGCAGTGCTTTTAGATGTGCTAAAAGGTGTTGTTTAAGGTATTTCTGCTTTGTGACAAAGGTGTACAAATGGGTGTGACAGCTCAGAGTCTGTTCAATAAATAAATACAGCTAGGTGGGTAATTTGAGGTTCTTACTAGTATCATAAGAACCAAGTTACCTATATTTGCGGTAAGTGGTGAAATTTTCCACTGGCAAAACCCGTTAGGCTTTTTTTTCCCCTTGCTCTGTTTTCTGGGTCATGACCACTTGCAAGTGACTCTAGAGAGCACCACCTAACTATTGTCTGCTGTTCAAAGGACTTAAGATGCTGGTGTTGATACCTATCTCTCCTTCTCCTGCTTCGTTCTCAAATGTTTGTGTCTTTTGACCTTCTACCATGTGTATCAAATTTATTACTGAGAAATGATGCATGACAGTGCAAAGAAAGACTGGCTTTGAGTCATCTTCTGAATTAGATATCCTTGACATTTCAGTGCACTTGAGTTGAGATCTGGAGGTGATGTTCTGTCTCATCAGCTCCTTCATCCTGGTATTTAAGAACATCATTTTTTTTGTCCAAACAAACAGTGTTTTGAAGTGGCATTACAGGCTAGTTCAAATGGGTCATATTGCCATATAAAATAAAAGGGGGTGGAGCGGAAAAGAGAATGTGGAAAATCGTTCCTAGATAAAAGCCTCCCCTTAGCCCTGCTTTTTTTACAAGTTCTTGTGATAGAGCTCTTGGCAAGAGAACAGAAAAGTGTAAAGATTTTTGCAGTGGAGAGCAGAGAGGGTTAAGCACTGAGGTCAAAGGGAGTGAGCAGGGCTGAAATCCTCCACTGTGGAGGATCAGGCAGCGCCCTTCCATGGTTGTGGTTGGCTGCTCAAAGGGAGTGCCGCTTCTGTGGGTCTGTAAGGCAGGAAAAACCCTTGCCCATAATTCTTCTGCATTCAGGGCAAAACCAGCAGGCTTGTATGATTAGGCTTTGTGTGGTGTTTCTGCCTTTGCTCAGATCTTTGGTTAATGGCAGCAGCCTGTGAGAAGTTGATGTGCCAGTCTATTTTTCTTTCCAAAATTAGAATTTAAGCATGCTCATAGAAACTTGTGGGAGCTTACAAACAGTAAGCAGGGAGGTTGCTTCTCCTTAGCTAATGATCAGTGACTTTCCCATCTGTGAGGGAGCACAGTGTGCTCCTGCTGGGTTCATGGTGTTCATTGGAGGGGAGCTGCTGCTGTGCACAGAAACTGCCCTTGTGCTGGCAGTGTCCTGGTCCTGCAGTGTGCCAGGCAAAATTTCCTGCGTGTTCTCTTTGTTGCGTGCTGTTGAAGTTGCTGACCACAATGTTGGGGCTTCTGAAGAGGTCAGCAGTAGATTCAGACAGATGAAGAGAGAAGTTTGCTTAACCTCAGGGAAATTGGGGAGTTGATTTGAGATGTGGGCTGTAGTTTTGAGGATGCTTGAGGCCTACAGGGTAGTGTAGTGCTTGGACACTTTGATTCAGGGATCCTAAATACCCTGAGCATACTGTGTATATTTCCACCCATCACCCCCTGTCTGGAGTCTAATAACTGCTCAAACAAAATGGTATTTGACCAAGATCAAACAATAGTGTTTGACAGTAACTGATGTAATTGGAATTATTAGGCTTCAGGCTTATGAAGAATGCAAAGACCTATACCTAGAAAAATGTACATATTTTTAGAATCATGTCCTGGTGGTGCATCTGAAATGAGCATATTCTTGATCACAAGGAGGTCAGGAGGGATTCAGTATTCCTGACAAGGTAACCAAGAATCACAGTATTGTCTGGGAAACAGAGTAAGTAAACAGTCATTGGACGTCCTCTGAACTTTTTTCCATTCAGAAGAAGTTGTTATAATGTTTTTCTTTCTTTTTTTACAGCAATGCTGAGTGACAATAACTCTGTGGAGCTGAAAAGTGATTGTTCACCTCCTGTGCAATGGTGTAAGGTGACTGCACATGAAGATGAGAAGACCAAGCTGGTTTTTAAAAGGTACTCGCAAGTAAGTGTCATTGTCCTGGCAACATAAAGGTCAGTTGCTCTCCCTCTAGCCTGGGCAGTTACAAAAAGGATGCAAAAATCAAGGGATGAGATTGCCACAGGAACTGAATGGAGGGTTAGGCACACAGCTTTCCCAAGGCAGCTAAAACACTTTGAGGATCCTAGGCTTTCTTGTTTTCCCAAGCCAATGTGAGATCCCAGTACTTCACTCACAAGTATTTCCAGTCTTTTTTGTATCCAGGTAAGTAACAATACATTCTGATAACTGAAGACATTGAAGGTCAGTCGATGTTTAGTGGGTGTTTTGGGGAGGTGTCCACTCATAGTTATTTTATTTGTGAAGACTTCTGGAATGCCACATCACAGAATCTTAATTACTCCGTTGTTAGTAATGTAACATCAAATTGGAATTAATTTGTGTGCTAGTGTACATCCACAACCATATTTTAAACCAGAAAAGCTCACTACTGTGATGCCTCTTTGCCACATGAATTTTCAGGTCTTAAAGCTTAAAAAACCCAAAGCCAAACTGTTATATCCATTGGTGTTTTGAGCACCTGAATCATGGTGCAGCCTCAGCTTTATCTAGAGATACTTGATGAAACTCTGTGGAGGAAAATTAGCCACATTCATCTGCTGTGAATCACCTGTTTCTGCCAGTCAGCTTATTTGCAGGGGTTGCAGCCTAACATGCTAATGAAAGTTTTAGATTCCTTATCAGTGCAAAATTTAATTTAGTTAAAACAGATGCAAGAACAGTGCTACTTTTCCAGTGGCCACCTTATTTGCAGCACATACTGCAAATTAAGGATTGCATTTATTAGTCCATATGATACAAGCTTTTTTAAAAAAAAAACCTTGAAAACCTGTATTAACTTCATCTGAAAGAGTTTCTGGAAGTGCTGAACACTTACGAGGTTGTATATATATTTCTTTTTAAAGACACTTAAACAAACGTCCAGTCCTTATGAAACAACAGGAAATGAAAATCTATGCTTGAGCAACAACCACAACTCTAACTGAATAATGACGTAATTTTTGCAACTTGTTTTAGACATGAAATAAGCCAAGTGAATATTTGGAGATCAGCAGTGAGATTCTTTAGGATGAGAAATGAGTAGATCAAAAATATGGATAGTCTATATTACTCAATTTTAAATGTTTTTTTTTCTTCTGCATGTTTTGAGGATGTAAATAATCAGATTAGACTTGTCAATATAAATCTGAGCATGTGCCGGCGAGTTGAAAGTTCCGCTTGTGAGTGATGGCCATTGACCCAAATCTTGAAACTTGAAGTTCTGTCCCTTTTTTAACTTGCACGAAAATACTTATTTCAAAATAAAGTTGCCCTTTAAAGTAGGAGAACAAAAGCCAGTTTTGGTTTCTTCACATGAGGACAGCTATTTGACCCATCAGAGAAACATTAAAAGTATATGATGCAGGTGTAGAACTGCATAAATCAGTGTGTCATATGCAATGTTTTCCTTATCAAAACATCTATATATGTTTGTACTTTTCTGCAGATAGTTTTGAAGAGTTGTGAAAGACTTGCAGGGAACAAAACAGTAGTTTTTCTTGGTTTGAATCGAATTCACCTGAAGTTTTTCAACTGCCTTACATTTATTTAGAAATACTCATTTACCAATTGATGAATTGCTGGAAAAAAGATGATTTTTTTTTTCCCTTCCTCTCTCCTACCCTACACCTCCTGTTTGTTTTTAGACTACTTGCACTGTTCGTAGTTGGAGGGTGCTTCCTTTATATCCTCAAATTACATTTTGGTCCTGAAGAATGTGACAGAACAAAAATGCCATATGTGGACCTCGATCGTGTAAGGGTTGGTATTTTTGTTTTTTTTTTTTTTTCTAACTTAGCTTAAAAAAGGTTATTAATTGACAATATAAAAGTTACAAGGGTCTCTAAGAAAGAACTAGAATACTGAAATTACCCTTTGAGGGAAAATATATTTTGCCTCATTTCATGCTATAGAACTTCTGTGTTTTGTTCTTGGGAAGTGACAACGGAAGTGCATAGAGAAACTGTGTTTTAGGGGTAAAATGGTGTAAGTGTGACAGTTAAGAATAACATTTGAAATGAGCATGTCATCATACCGTCATGTCAGTGCCGATGGCACTGGTGATCAGAAAATTGATGCAAATGAAAAGTATTTAAAAAAAAAAATAAAATCCCCAAACCCAATGTGTTAAACCAAAGGTTTATTTTTACCTAAGCCAGTTCCCCAGTCTGCTTTGCCTTCCATTTGCTTAGATTTTTTTGAAAATGTGCAGGATGGTGCAGCTTTTGGTTCGTTTATTTAAGGTAGCAGCTACTTACTTCAACTACAGTTTTGCATGTGGCTTTTAAGCTGGTGTAACAGATGCCAATAAAGCTTTCTCTTAATGCTTGCTGACATTTCTCTTTCTTTGCTACTTAACCTGTTTGTTTTGTAACAGTACTACATTGGCTTAGAGTTGTTACATTTCTGTCTTTGAATGTCTCAATTATAGCAGAAGCTCTGATGTAAGGTAGTCTCACTTTAGCTTCACTGCATGTTCATCCTCTCCCACCTTCTTCAGTGCATGTTTTTCCCCTTCTGAGCCTCTTTGTCCCCCCTTTTCCTCTCATTTGACTTAATTCTTTTCTCAATAACATATTCTTGCTTCCAAACAACCACCAGCTTAAGCCAAGCAAACTTAAAGACTGCATGGACTGTGTTTATTGGTGTTTTGTGATTCATTTTGTTTGTGTTAGATGCAGGATGAGGAAATAGCATTGTTCTTTCTCTAGTTAGATAGTAGCTGGTTGCAAATGATTTGAGGCAAATGTCAAGTTATAGGCATTATTTTTTTACTCATAGAATGCACGACTGTCAGCTTTAACAAAAAAAAAAAAAGAGGCTCTTCCAGAGATGCGCATGCTGTATTTTGCCAACAAGAGTCAGAAATTATGCAGTTGTGCTTTGCCCAGGAAGAAGTGTGGTGTTTATGCCCAGACTTGCAGAGACCTTTCTAATGGTGGCAGAGGCATTTCTGTAGAACAATCTTGTTTAAAAAAGATAAAAATAAATAAAACACAACTTCCCTCCTTGTGTGCCCAGGTACACACTTCCATTTCCTTAATGGTACAGAAGGGGAACTGAGTTAGTGCTAGACTTGAATCTTGATTCTCTGACCCCTGTGTTTACTTGTGTGTTTTTCTTTTATTACAGCGGAAGAAAGATCAGCAGTGTTGTGTCAGGGAAAAGAATATGCAAAAAGATTTTATTTTAACTGATAATATCTTTGCTATTTCTCTTCTTGCTTTCATCAGATATTGCCTTGCCACTACAGCTTTCTAAAAATTGTACATGAATAGTTTGTGGTGTTTTTTAATGAGATGCATCAATGTGTAGTTTTATCTGACAGCTTAATCTTTTCATGCAATATGGAACTGTAGTCTTTTATTTTGGTGACTAGTCTTTAAAAGAAGACCGGAAACACCCCTCACCTTGCATTCTTTTTAAAGCTTTGTTTTAGTCATTAGCAATACCACTTTAGCAATACTTCTGGAAGAAGTGTTGCTTCATTTTGATTAGTAAGTAAGTCCAGCCTGCTGTTTCCTGGCACTTTTACCCAGTGGATGTGTCTCCAGTAAAATTCTACTGCAGGCAGAACTCGGGTCATGTATTTGAGCAGCGGAGTAGAATTCTGCTTGCTGGCTTACTGCTGAATGAGATGGGTAAAAGTATGTCTAGGTTTTTAAGTCTGTTTTTGTAAGTAACAGTACACATATTCTCAAATGGCTCATTTTCACTTACCTCTTTTAGTAGCCCAATTTATTCTTTAGAAAAGCTCCTACCCAGACTTAAGTGATTGGATGGAGAGACATTCCTTTGCAGATTTTCACCCTGCACTGGTTAGTGTCTGTGTTTGAGTGAATGCTTTAAAATGTCTTGAATTTCCATGTTTAAGCTTTCTTTGTAAACTGTTTGCTAAACTGCCAGTGGTCAGCTGGTGGGTTGTATTAAGAGGGCTTTGTATGTTCCCGAAGCTAGCTTTCCCGACTGAAATTATGTATGTTTTGTTTTAGAGAGCACAACAGTATGCCAGTGCTGCATTGCAGGAGGAGTGCCGGCCTTCTTATGTGAAGAAAGAAATGAGGAAGTTATTTGCCGAGAAATATAGCATGGACATACCTCCTTTTGTGAGAAAAAATATAAATGAAGATGAAGGTTTATTTAAATATGAACCTCCTTTTGGATTCCACAAGTTCTTTGATAAGCTTAAAAATCTGCTTGAACTCTTACCTGAGCATGATTTACCAGAATATTTGAAGTCAAAACACTGTAAGCGTTGTGTTGTTGTTGGCAGTGGTGGAATTCTTCATGGGTCAGAGCTGGGTCACTTACTGAATAAGTTTGATATTGTTATAAGGTATGTATTTTCCGTTTAAGGTGTCCAACTACTTCAACTTTACTTTATGAGCCAACTTTTGTTTTTTAAGGGGAAAGCATCTCCAACATTTATGCAACTTATAAGACTGTTTCTGAAATTTTTTTTGAGAAATATACTTGTGACTTGATGGAATCTTTCGAACATGACAATTTATTTTGCTCCTAAGACAGGAATTCAGTGTGGACTTCAGATACAAGAAAAACATGGGCAGAAATGAGATAGAAACCAGTGAAATCATAGACAAGTAGACAATGCTGGTTTTATCCATGCATATGTTTAAGCTTTCAGAGGTAGGCTTTAGGAATCACCTCTGCTTTTTTCTCCTTGGTTAGTTGGGATGCTTATTTGAAGGATTTTTTAACAGCTGTTAAATTAAAAAAATTAAAATTAAATTAAAATAAAAATTAATTGGTGTTGCAGTGTACAGTTTGCTTACATACTGTATAGCATGCTTATCTTTCCTTATCTTTACAAGATCAGTACATGCTTTCTATGATTACCCATGTTTTCTACTGTCTGAATTAAATGAATACATGCTCTGTATTCATGCCTTCTGACCATTGCTGTTTGAACTCTCCTTTGTATTTTGAATTGTGTAAAGTCACAAATTTAATACAAGGATTTTCCCAAATAGCTTTGTAAACTAAGAGTTGATCTTAAAAAGAGAAGACCTGATACAGTGTGTCAATAGCTCATATACAAAGGTAAACAAACCGCTTAGCATGTGGAGGGGCAGAGAACTTGCATTAACTGTTCTTCACACTGCCAGCCCTAATTTCAGAGGTGACTTTTCTGTTGATACAGAAAAGTTTGTGAGACTTACACTGTTCTGCAGAACTGATGGAGCTGGATGCTGCTGCTGTTGTCAGCAGTGTGCTAGCATCTGAAACTTTTGGTGGGGTGGAATGATGTGAACCCACGGAACGCATTATATAGCACTGAAGGGATAATTTTAATGCCTTTCTGTATGTAATACTCGTGTGTATATGTGTGTGTGTATTTTTAAAAAGGTAACACAGGCAACTTCCTGTATGTTTTCTTTCCCTTCCTCTTTTAAGCCTCTCTGAGTTGGCACAAGGCAGCGAAGATGAAATTCCACAATGTCGTTTTAAGTTGCTTTTCTACTCAAGCTTTTCTTTTTGAAGTTTTGCACTTGTGCCAGTTAATCCAGAAATAGAATTGGCTTCCTCTCAAAAATAAGGGATGGATGAGTGTGTGAAGCAAGGAACATGGAGATACTGAGAAAATGCTAGTGCTTTGCTCTGTTAAAAATCTGTGGGCCATATACAAGTTCTTTGCTTAATGTCTGATGTTTTAATGAGATTGTAACCCATGCTTATTAAATACAGTTTCTCTCCATTGTGGTGTGTTTTTTTTTTTTTTTTTTGTTAGGTTAAATGATGCACCAGTTCAAGGATACACAGATCATGTTGGTAACAAAACTACTATACGGATGACTTACCCAGAAGGAGCCCCCCTTTCTGAACACGAGTATCCTCCTGCTAGCTTGTTTGTGGCTGTCTTGTTTAAAAGTGTTGATTTCAATTGGCTTCAAGCAATGGTAAAAAACGAAACCTTGGTATGTAATGTGGCAGTGNTATGTACCTGTGATTTTGTTTGTGGCTTTTTTTTTTTTCTTTTCTAATGCTTAAGAAGCTGGCTGATCTGTTACTTCCTGGTTTATTATACTGAGGATATTTTTACAGTTGGTACCCGCATTCATATTGGAGCCCCATGCTGACAGTAACACTTTTTCCCTGCAGGTATTTGTGATTTGCCCCAAGCTATATGACACATCAAGTGTTTACTAAAGTGGAATTCATTTCACGATAGGTTTAAATGACTTGTTCAAGTCTGCAGGGCCTGAAATAGAGATGAGATTTCTGGATGCTAGTCCTTTTTTTTTTTTTTTTTT
>VZSZ01009420.1:0-90497 GCA_013398815.1 Ibidorhyncha struthersii | reverse complement strand
TAACAGCTAAGGTCTGCTGTTACAATAGGTGTACCTGCAGTTAATGTGGAACTGGAGCATTGCAGTTTTTAGTTTGTATTTGTCTGTGGTTCAAAAATTAAGAGGTTGTTTATTTCTCACTGAGTATTTAAAGAAGTGCAGAGATTCCTAAGGAACTGATAGAAAGGTACCATGTTTCCAAACTCTCTCTAAATTGGTGGGTTTCACCTCTTTCAATTTGCAGGCTGATAATTTCTGCAAGTTGAAAAACAGTAGCTAGGTTTCTCTGACCAGAGATTGAAAACAAGTGCTCTAAACTATTGAGAGAGATTGTTAAAAAGCTTGTCAGGCTTTCTTCTAAATTTGACACATACTAGTTTAGGTACTCCAAGTTCCCTTCTTAATTCTGTGACTTTTACAACATGAGAGCATATGGAAGGTCTGTTTTAATATTGACCATGGCTGTCTACTACTACTTCAGTCCAGAGAATGTGTACAGGGGTACTGCCTTGTTTTGAATAATCTGGGTATATTTTGTAGAGGGGAGAATTTCCTGAATGCATGAATCTACACAAATTTAAGAAATTCTTCTCCCTGTTTTGTTTTTTTTTTGTTTTTTTTTTGTTTTTTTTTTGTTTTTTTTTTTTACCAGGGTCAAGACAATGTTAGTCTATGACCTTCCCTGCAGTAGTGTAATAATTTTGATGACCAGCAGCTTTCTAACTTGAGTTGAATTCCTACCTTACTTGTTTTGCAACCTATATGGGTATTTCATGTTTAAAGGTTTGGTTTTGAAGAATGACTAGTACAAGGATAGGTTTCTGTATTAAAATTTGGGTTTTTTGGGAATGAAAGAGTGAGTGCTTTTTGGCATCTGCAACATCCTTTGTGAGTGAGTTACAAGATTGAAGTATATGTTTTATGAAAAGACTACCTTTTCTTGTTTTGCATGAGGAGGAGATCTGCTCATTCCCTCCTCCTTCCTTGCTCCGGTGTATTTGCTGGTGCAGAGAACCAGTTTTGGGAACTGATTTGGGAATGGACATACTGGAAAGAATCCACTGAAGGACCATGAAGATGCTTAAGGGACTGGAGCATCTCTCCTATGAGGAAAGGCTGAGAGAGATGGTACTGTTTAGCCTAGAAAAGTGAAGGCTCAAGGGGAAGTCTTACTAATGTACATAAATACCTGAGGAGAGGGTGCAGAGAGGACAGAGCCAGGCTCTTTTCAGTGGTGCCTCCCTTCCAACCTCAACCACTCTGTGATTCTGTGAAGTGAAAACACACTTTTCCTTTCAAATAGTAGGCTTTCAGTTGGTTGAATTCTCTGTGCAGGCATTGGTAATCTAGTAAACTTGTTCAGAGCACAGGTGGGAAAACGGGACTGTGGCAACCTGGATTTGATCAGTTTAAGCTGGTGTCAAGTTGTATATTAGGGTAGCAATAAGCCTGTTTAAAAAATATAGGCGTATCTTGCAGCTATGTCAGTTTTATCATTTGCTTAGTATTACACATTATATGGAAAGACTTGTAAAATGAGGCTGATTAAGTATTGTTTTTTCCATTAGTGTGCATCTAGTTGACTGCAAGTGGCATGCTAGCTTTCTGAGTCTTATGTATAATCTCTTCTGAAGTGTTACATTTATCACTGGGTGGATTCTGTCAAACAACAGCTGTTCACTTCAAAGCCTGAGCAAAATTTTTTTAAAACCGGTGCTTGCTTCAGAACACCTGGTTAATGTTCTGGAAAACTGTGGGTGCTCTTCCTATTTCTTTAAATACTGCTGCCTGCTCAGTTGTGCTGGGGAAGGTCCAAAGAACCTGGAGATGCTAGCGGGTATCTTGACAGATTAAATACAACGTGCAGTCAAATACTGAGAATAAACAACTTTCCCGTCTGTTGTCCGCTCTGCAATTCCAAATACTTTGAAGGTTTTTCCTCTTTTGGGTGGTCACTTGAGCTGTACACTGGTATTCCTGAACCACCTTAGCTATAAACTGTTTCCTGAATTTCTCAGAATCACCGATGAATTCTATAACTTGTGTACTGTGTCTACCATACACTTCGCAGTCTCAGAGTTTGCCTTTGCTGAAATATTTTTTCTTCTTTCTTTTAGCCTCTGTGGGTGCGACTCTTCTTTTGGAAGGAGGTTGCTGAGAAAATTCCTTTCACATCAAAGCAGTTTCGGATTCTGAATCCAGTCATCATCAAAGAGACGGCTTTGGACATTTTGCAGTTCCCGGAACCTCGGTCAAAGTTCTGGGGTTGGGATAAGGTGAGAAGGAGACTATCAAATACAAAGTCAAATAAGAAACTGAAAAAAAGTTTTGGGCTCTCCCTTCAATATAGTTTCTCTCTGCAGTTTCAGAGCTGGTCTCAAGTAATAGGGAAATTAATGTGCTCTCAAAAAAACTCCGGTATTTTCTTGTGTAAAATCAGAATAGGATTTCAGCTCACCTTCTTAGATGAGGTATTATGCCTGTGCATGCTGACATGAAATGGCCTGTTTTACAAAGCACTCCAATGCAGTGAGACACAAATTCCATCCCATACAGTGTGTTCACTCACACATCACTGTGACTGGTGTAAATATTCAAAATGCGCATTTGATGTATGTTAAATGTGTTAAGAGCAGCCCTGTTAAGTCAAGCCAGCAATCAGCTATAGACAGATGTGTCTCCAGCCGCAGGGAAAGCAGGGAGCATATGGAAACCAGCCCAGTGTATAGCAACCTTCCAACTGTTGGAATTGCTCAATAGCAAGTGATGGGTACATCCTCCCTCTATGTTCTTTCATCAGTCCATACTGTTGCTGGAACAATTGCCCAGTTTGATTACACACTGCATTTTTGTTATTTTAATTTATTTTTTTGAGAAATTGGATGTCGCTAGTTCTCTTGAACTATGAAAAATACTGAATAAGGATCATCTCTTTCCCTTTTGTGTGACAGCAGTTGATGGCAACATTATTGCACAAATGTTTGAAGGATCTTCTCACATTTACTTATAAAAAATAATGTAACATACAAAGCTATATATCTTTTATTTGTATCATAGTATACTTGCCTTCTTCACGGGTTGTTCAGTGAAAAGTCGTATTCTGAAGAATACTGTTAGAGAGCCTGTTGCTCAAGACCGAAGTAAGCCTGCATCAAGAAATGTCAAGTTTAACTGTATGTCAGGAGTTGTTTGAGTGTTTAGAGTGAGGGCTCACTTGCAGTTTAACTACTACTACCACTTCACAGAAAAAAATTTAGCATTCAGAGCCAAAAGTCTTGTTATAGGCAAATACTCAAGTTGTATTAGTATTTGGCCCTGAAGATTTTAGTTTTACTTGATCGCTTAATTGATTTTCAGTTGTAATTGATTGTTTAATAACCTCAGTTTTAAGTGAGGAGAGAGAATAAACAAAGCCATTAAAACTCGTGAAGTGTTTATAAAACTGGCAAAGGAAAATATATTTGAATTCAGCAGGCTTCTTTTTTCCTTCTTTTTAGAATGTACCTACAATTGGGGTCACAGCAGTTGTTCTGGCCACACATTTATGTGACGAAGTGAGTTTAGCAGGATTTGGATATGACCTCGATCAGCCCAGCACACCTTTGCACTACTACAACAATCTCTGTATGGCTGCCATGAATGGACAAACTATGCACAATGTGACAAGCGAAACAAAATTCCTACAAAAACTGATCAAAGAAAAAGTTGTCAAAGACCTCACTGGTGGGATACATTGTGAATTCTGCAGCAAAGACAGCTAGACAGCTAGTGATTGAAGTGCGGCATTGTTTGGATTTGTTAAATTTCCAGAGGTTCAGCTGGAACAACCTTTTCACTGTCTTAAGTTGTTCTTTAAAGCGTCTGTAGAATGGATGTGGCATCTCTGCTGCCTTTTTTAATGTCAAGTTCAATTTGTTGGACTTTTTAAATTTATTTTGATGTCAGATTTTACTTTGCACATTTTTGTGGATAACTATGTAAATATAACTTGGAGTTGAAAGAGATCCATTTAAAATATTTAACGTTTGAAGTTGTCTGAAGAAAAGCAGAGTTTTTGTTTTCAGATGTATATGGTACGCACAATGCTAGCCTGAATTGTCTAACAGCATACAGGAGTTATTTTCCACTGAACTACTGTCTTTATTGATCCAGTTCTTGGTGTATGACTCCTTTTCATGCATGCCATGAAAAGAAAGGTGTATGCTTCTCAAGTCTTTAATTTCTTGCAACTTGAGCGTTGTGTTTCTCCCTCAAATATTTATATTCTCTTTTCTTGTGCTAATATTTTTTTGGGGGGAATGGAGGAGGAATGTGGAAGTGGAGGTGAAGGAAAAGAAACTGTTGTGGCAACAGCTGAATAGCAAGTACTTTGGGGTTCATGTTAGTTATTAAAATCATTGATGCATTAATGTATTCCGTTAGAATCCTCTTTATCATGAGGCACGTTTGGGCCTAGGACACACTATAAGAGGATTTTTCCAGTAGGAGACTTTCACCTGAATCAGATAATTTGTAATTTCTGTTCCTTAAGACGCAGATAGACGTTTCTAACTAGTTGATTTGCAGCAGAGTTCAGCCACCCAAATTAAAGAAGTGGCATTAATACAAAATGGGCCCCTCCCCCCCTTTTTTTTTTTGGAGTGACTTGAGAATCACTGGTTCTATAAAACACTGGTTTGTATAAATCTTCCATTTAGCAATAATAGAATATACGGCTAGGCTAAAACTTCCATTGGTTTACTTTATGGTCCTTATGTAATGAATTACAGATAACGTAACCTTAATAGTTTATAGTGATAATAACCCATATGAACTGTAGTGTTGGCTGTTTAATTGAAGGGAGAGGTAGAGTTGTTGGTTTTCCTGGATCAGCTGTTAAGTCAGCAGTTGGGTGGGTGTGTATAAGTAGTAGTATGATCTAGTAGCAAGCTAGGTAACTGCTGAAAGCAGCATACTTTAGAAAAAAAAAAAGCTATAGATATATGTTCTTGTGACTGGAAATCAGTGCATTGCAAAGAAACTGGACTGTGCAGATCTGCAAGCAGGTTTTGGTGTTCATTTTCATTTTTTTTACTAGTAGAGTAGGAGGTATGACTATGTTTGCACTGAGTAGTGCTGTTACTCAAATCTACAATATGTGAACAATGCTTTCTTTGGGAACGAAAGCTTATTAGCAAATTGATCAAAGGTTGGCCTAGAAATATTGTTTGCAGTCATGGACTCTCCCCATGGTGAACATTCCCACTTTTTTTTTGTTATGGGTGAATATATGAATGTAGTTGTAGTTTTAAATTTTCAAAATACTAATGTGGGAAAGCAAGATTAGGGTGGTTAGGGTTTTTATTTTGTTTGGTTGCCCCCCCTTCCTCCCCCTGTGGAGAGAAGACTTAATGAATGACAATGTTAGAATGCAGGAGCAGCAGACTAATTCTGGCTGTTATACTAATAGGCAATAAAATGACATCAGATCATAAAGCATAACTCTGAAGAAAGTTGTGGACCTCATACTTCGTAAGTCCCATGTACCTGCATGTTCTTGAAAGCCGGTTGTGGATGGTGAGCAGATTTGAAAATCAGATTTTTGTCTCTGGCACTGTTTGTGTTTATAGCAATAATATTAATCTAACTTCTCTGTGAAACACATTAATTTTTGTACTAGCAATAAATTTATAGTCTTGTTTTTCTTGTAAGTATAATAATTATATTGTTTAATTTAAAAATATTTCATGTTTGAAGAGTTTTATACAGATAGTCTTTTAGTTAATATATTAAAATGTGCTAATTATTTTCTCCTGGTATTTAAACTGGAAGCAAAGTACCTTAATTTAATTTCGTATTAGTGAAGTTTTGGAAGAGTTCAAAATGTGTGTGTTGGGAGGACATCCTGAATACACCAAAAGTATGTGTTTCAGAGCACTTGGTCCCTCACCAGTTTGCTTTGTTCAGTAATCAGTTGATTAATGTAAATGCCAATAGCTTTTCTGAGATGCTGTATTTACTTTCAAATTCTCAAATTATGTTGATGTAGGATTAGATTGTTTTCCCACCAGTTTCATGGGTTGTGATAAAACATTGTTCTCCGTGGTAATGTATACTGCATTGAATACGCCTGCACAGACTTGACCATCTGTGAAACGGCAGCAAAGTTCGGGTTGCAAAAAGCAATAAACTGATGAAACCACTTCCTACTTATGTATTTGTCTCTCAATTTGCAATTTGTTCTGCCTCCTTTATTATGGATTTTCCATGTCTTACTGGTCCGAATCCAATTGAAAGTCTTGATGCAACCCCAGGCACTCCAGAAGAGGGGATTTAGTGGTTGATGATAAATAGTTCTCTCTCCTTACATTTATGCCTTTTTAATACTTGTCAGTGGAGTTTTAGCTCTCTGGTGCCTGGAAGAGAAGATCCATCTCAACACTGACCATATCGTAGGCTTCCAGGATTTTGAAGTTAATGTGGATGAGAATATTTCAGGCTAAGTTACAGTACTGGCCTTAAATTCAAGGGTGTGTGTCCTTCAATGGTGGAGACAGACTGCAGCTGCTGGTCTGTGCTTCAGTCTTGCTGGAGGTGCAAGAAGAACAAAAGCAGTGTGTGAGCTGCTGTGTCCCAGATCTTATGCTCTGCAAAGAATCTGTGTCATCCCTTGTAGATATGCCTTAATGGTGTTTGTTTAAAAAGTCAACAAAGAATTTGGGAGCTGAAATAAAGCCATGGTGTTCCACATCAGAATTTCTATTAGACTGAACATTAGGAAAGAATTTTTCACAGAAAGGTTGGTTGGGCATTGGAATAGACTGCCCAGGGAGGTGGTTGAGTCACCATCCCTGGATGTGTTTAAGAGACGTTTAGATGTGGTGTTGGCGGATATGGTGTAGGGGAGAACTTTGTAGAGTAGGGTAGATGGTTGGACTTGATGATCCCAAGGGTCTCTTCCAACCTAGACAATTCTATGATTCTATGATTCTCTTTGTAACTCTCCTCTCTGTGTAGGAGCTATCACAGTTATGTATGTGTCTGACCTGTTCTGATGCTGAATTTTTTTCATGGTTTCTGTGCAGGGAACATAGCTTCAGCTTTGTGCTCCCTTGAATTTAGAGTGGTTGTTAAGCACTTGCTGTATCTGTTATGCTTTAGTCTTTCAGGTGAGGTAAGTAGAAATTCTCTCTTAGGACAAAATGATTCTGAAACCGCTTTGAAAATTTAGATAACTTATGATGGTTTTCCTTTTTTTCTTTTAATATATTCAGATTTGTATGGCTGCTTACTGAATAGCAAAAGAGATGAACAACGTACGTACTTTTGCTAGATCAGATTTGTTCAAATGGAAACTTTGAATTGCTGAGTGTGAATTTATGGTGCTGTTTTTCAAGTGTTTATGGGACTACTGCGCTCAGATGGTTTCTCTTCAGCTGGGGACAAACTGATGTCACCTTGGAAAAGTACCACAAGTAAGGTTATAATTTGTTTGTTATGGTACCCCAAATGTGTGCCAGAGTTGCATAATGAGACATGTAGAGCCACTTGACTGCAGAGTGGGAAAGTGCTGAAAAGGGTGGTTGCTCTCTGTGGTCAGTGACCAGTTGACATTGGAACTGGATATTGAACTTGGGGGGGTCATCTGTTGAGATGCTGATAAGGAACTGGAGAGCAGTTCAGCCTCTTCAGCAGATGGACGTGTGCTGATAGATTCAGGTCTTGTGCTGCAGTTGAAATTCCAGCAGGAGATGGGAGGGGATCAGCGGAGGCAGCTGTGTAGCATGAGTGTGATCTTTTTGCCAGTTGCCAAGGGCAGATGAAGGAAAAGCTCATGCACCTCTGTTAAGACTAGCACAGATGCGATGCTGTGACTTCCTTCCTCCAACCTGCCAGCAGCAAATACCTGATTTTACCAGCACCTGGATCTTGCCCTCCGGAATTTTTGTTGCCTGGGAAGGTTCTTGCCTTTCCTAATTTCAAATGTAACTAAAGTGATGGTATTCCACATAGCTCTTTTATTATTAAATAAATCCAGGATATACATGCTGACAAACTAACATTTGTTGCTGTCATCTAAAATGAAGGCTCTTTGTCTCCTGGGAAAGAACAACCTTGCCTGTATGTTATAAACAAAAGCCCAACAAAATCTTGCCTGTTGGGATTGAGATAACTACCAACTCCAGCAAAACTGGAGAATATGATGATATTTAAAAATGCCATTTATGAAAAGCTAGGTGCTGTTGAAGAAACCATTGCCTGAAGTGACGTATGACCAGATCCAAGTATGAATTAAAAGGATGAAGGGGTGTGAAGAGGGATGGCTGAACCCTGCTGTGGAACGCAACCCCTTTGTTCTGCAGCCACCTAATCCTGGAAATGTTTACCTTCTTGCAGCAGCACAGGTCTTGACCTGAAAGTTCAGAAGCTCTAGGAGTTATGTTTGTAGATAAACGTAGGTACATCCTGGTCTCAGCAGGTTTGAGCAGTTTGGCATCAGCCTTGCCCCATGTCTCGTAAGATGTTGGAAGGTAGGTGACCTGCTCATCGAGTCCTGAAGGGGCTTGGTCACACCACACCCAAAACTCCCTGTGTGTCTAATTGCCTTGCTTTTCTTGCTGCAAGCAGAGAGTTCAGGGTTCTCTGCCTCCTTGGCTATTTTATTTATTTTCCCTAAAACAACCCTGTGAGAAGGGACTGAAGCACCCACCACCCACATGCCCACTGATGGTGTGGATCCCAAACTTGGGTATGAAGTGTCTGCGTTTCAGCATGTCCCCAGCTGAAGGGCATGTGTGTTGCAAGGTGAGCTCTCTTACTCTTTGACCAAAACTTCCCACATTTTATACATGTATAATCCTCCACACCGTGCCCGGGAAGGAGCTGCAGTGACTCATAGCTCTGTGCTGGTCTGCGTATCAGCGATGAGGGACCTGCATGCTGCTGTGTGGGAATCCTTCTGCTCAGATGCTACCTTCGCTATGCTAATGCTACCAGATGGCTCTGGTGGGATCATGCTGCCACCCAGGTGTCAGGCTGCAGGCTGTGCCCTGCTCTTACGGCAGTACTGGGCAGCAGTAGTGAGCACACCTGTGAGAGGTGCACCTGGCTAGTGGCAGCAAAGATGGGAGGGTTATTGATGTGCTAGAAATCACAGAAGCACCTGACAATGGTCATGTAGGAATTAGGGATTCCCCCACCAAAAAGGTGGAGGGACCAATAGCCCAGCTGAAGTGCGTCTATACCAATGCATGCAGCATGGGCAGCAAACGAGGAGCTGGAAGCCACAGTGCAGCAGGAATGCTATGTTATAGTTGCCGTCACAGAAACATGGTGGGATGACTTGCGTGACTGGAGTGCTGCAATGGATGGCTATAAACTCGTCAGAAGGGGTAGCGAAGGAGAGATGGTGGGGTAGCCCTGTATGTTAGGGAGTGTTTTGATAGTCTCGAGCTTAATGATGGTGATGATAGGGTTGAGTGTTTATGGGTAAGAATCAGGGGGAAAGCTAACAAGGCAGATATCATGGTGGGAGTCTGTTACAGACCGCCCAGCCAGCATGAAGAGGCAGACAAAATATTCTATAAACAGCTGGGAGAAGTTTCTCAGTCGCTAGCCATTGTTCTCATGGGGAACTTCAACTTACTGGGTATCTGCTGGAAATACAATACAGCAGAGAGGAATCAGTCTAGGAGGTTCCTGGAGCGTGTGGAAGATAACATCCTGACACAACAGGTGAGTAAGCCAACATGCGAAGGCACTGTGCTAGGTCTGCTGTTTGTGAACAGAGAAGGACTTGGGAGGGATGTGATGGTTGGAGGCTGTCTTGGGCATAGTGATCACAAAATGACAGACTTTTCAATTCTTGGGAGAAGTAAGGACAAAGGTCGGCAGAACTGCTACCTTGGACTTCTGGAGGACAGTCTTTGGCCTGTTTAGGAGCCTGGTTGACAGAGTCCCTTGGGAGACAGTCCTGAAGGGCAAAGGAATCCAGGAAAGTTGGACATTCTCCAAAAAGGAAATCTTAGAGATGCAGGAGTAGGCAGTCCCCATGTACTTTCTTTGCTTCAGTTTTTAATGGCAAGACCAGTTGTTCTCCAGACATCCAGCCCCCTGAGCTAGAAGACAGGGACGGGGAGCAGGATGAAGTCCCTATAACCCAAGAGGAAATGGTTAATGACCATACAGCACTTAGACATATCCAAGTCTATGGGGCCAGATGGGGTCTACCTGAGGGTACTGAGGGAGCTGGGGGAAGTGGTCACTGAGCCACTTTCCATCATTTTTCAGCAGTTCTGGCTAACTGGGGAGGTCACAGTTGACTGAAAGCTAGCAAATGTGATGCCCACCTACAAGAAGGACTGGAAGCAGGATCCAGGGAACTACAGGCCTGTGAGTCTGACCTCAGTGCCTGGGAAGGTTATGGAGCAGATCATCCTGAATGCCATCGTGTGGCAGGACAACGAGGCCACCAGGCCCAGTATGAAAGGCAGGTCCTGCTTTACAAACCTGACCTCCTTATATGACAAGGTGACCTGTTCAGTGGATGAGGTAAAAGCTGTGGTTGCTGTTTACCTGGACTTTAGTAAAGCCTTTGACCCTGTTTCCCACAGCATTCTCCTGGAGAAACTGGCTGCTCATGGCTTGGACGGGTGTACTCTTCGCTGGGTGAAAAAATGGCTGGAAGGTCAGGCCCAGAGAGTTGTGGTGAATGGATTTAAATTCAGTTGGCGACCGGTCACAAGTGGTGTTCCCCAGGGCTCAGTACTGGGACTGGTTCTCTTTAATATCTTTATGAATGACCTGGACCAGGGGATCGAGTGCACCTTTAGTAAGTTTGCAGATGACACCAAGCTGGGCAAGAGTGTTGATCTCCTTGAGGGTAGGAAGGCTCCACAGAGGGATCTGGACAGGCCGGGTTGAGGCCAATGGTATGAGGTTCAACAAGGCCAAGTGTTGGGTCCTGCACTTGGGTCACAGAAACCCCATGCAGCACTAAAGGCTTGGGGAAGAGTGGCTGAAAAGCTGCCCAGCAGAAAAAGACCTGGGGGTGTTGGTCAACAGCCAGCTGAATATGAACTGGCACTGTGCCCAGGTGGCCAAGAAGGCCAATAGCATCCTGGCTTGTAAGAGAAATAGTGTGGCGAGCAGGATGAGGGAAGTGATTGTCCTGCTGTACTCGACACTGGTGTGGCTGCTCCTCAAGTACTGTGTGCAGTTTTGGGCTCCTCACTACAAGAAAGACATAGAGGTGCTGGAGCACGTCCAGAGAAGGGCAACAAAGCTGGTGAAGGTTCTAGAGCACAAGTCTTATGAGGAGTGGCTGAGGGAACTGGGGTTGTTTAGCCTGGAGAAGAGGAGGCTGAGGGGAGACCTTATTGCTCTCTACAGCTACCTGAAAGGAGGTTGTAGTGAGGTGGGGATCAACCTCTTATGCTAGTAACAGGTGACAGGAAAAGAGGAAATGGCCTCAAGTTGTGCCAGGGGAGGTTTAGATTGGATATAAGGAAAAATTTCTTCACAGAAAGGGTTTTCAAGCATTGGCACAGGCTGCCCAGGGAAGTGGTTGAGTCACCATCCCTGGAGACATTTAAAGACTTATATTAAAAGATGTGGTGCTTAGGGACATGGTTTAGCGGTGGACTTGGCAGTGCTAGGTTAAAGGTTGGACTTGATGACCTTAAAGGTATTTTCCAACATAAAGGATTCTACGGTTCTGTAATTTATTCATTGCACCGCACTGTATCAAAAGTATTGCACTTGTGTGCTAAAACCAAGACTTTTAAAATTAAAAATAATAAAATAAGATGCCTTCTTTCAAGCATGACAAGGGATCTTTTGATGGGGACCCAGTATGTGTTCCTCACAAGCTGGGGTTCAAACTTTATCACATGTGACTGGCTCTTGTACGGTCATGACACCGTCACTTGGCAGCTCTGGTGGTCAAGGTAGGAGGCAGGCATTAAGTCAGCTGTGCTACGACAACATTTGTGGCTTATATTGGTATGCAAAGTCAGGAATTACTGGGACTGGGTCTTAAGGTGGGGGAGTGGAGAGGCAGTGCCTGTAGATTTTGTTCAGCTACCTGTCTGTTCCAGCTGATTTACTCTTTTCTTCTTGCCCAAGCACTTGTGCATCACCACTTTGTGGTTTAACAAAAAACGCCTGTGACTGAATCTTGACTGAAATTCTCATACCTGTTAACACTTGCATTTTCCGCCTGTGAACTGCAATTAGTTGCTCATGCTTGGAAGATTGAGCAGGGCTGAACGTAAGTGGTTTGTCATCCTCCGGGGTCATCTGCCTGGTCATTCATTTTCGCAGCCTGCCTCTCTTGTGCTCATGCCAAAACCAACTTCTTTCCAAGCTCCTACATATGCCTTTGAGGAGAACAAAGCCTTCTTGTTCAGTGCAGCCACTCCTGTTCCCTTCTCATGGGCATTGAGGAGCACTGGCCTCTGGAAGGAGGCGTTTCCAGTTGCATGGGATGGTTTCGGCAGCAGTCACATGCTGGAGCTGCTCCGTTGGAAGGGGCTGCCAAGGGTCAACAGGAACATGATGGGCAAGTCGCAGAAAAACATACTTTTTTTTTTTTTTAAATCTTTCTGACAAAGGAAAACTATAAATACAAGCAGGCACTGCAGTGCTAAGCATTGCCTGTTTATTTCTCAGTGGTCTTTGCTTTCCTGCTGTAGCTAAAATAATTATTCTGTAGCTCAAGGAAGTCCCGAGCCCCAGTTTGGACCTTGAGTATGTAAGCCAGTCCTGAGAGGGGAGCAGACACAAAATTCTTTGCAAACTTTTCCCTTTCTCCAGCCTGTTTCTACCTCATCTTAGCTTAACAACAACAACAAAAAGTACATTTTGCACAAGCTGGAGTTATTTCTGCCCCACCTGAAGTTGAGTTGAGGATGTGAGAACCTGATGGAGCCAGTAGAGAAGCTGCAAAGGAGTTTCTTTCCTCTGTAAGAGCTGGATTGTTGCTCACGGGTTTTTCCCTTGTGTCCCCTTTGGTTCTGCCTCCTTTATTTTGGACCATCAATATGTTTTGTTGTTTTGCAATTTTCCTCCTTCCTCTGCCACCCTGTTGTGCTCCTGTGTGCCACGCTGGGCTGCGATGTCTCTCTGGCCTCTTCTTGAGGCTGACCAGCTGGATAAATTTAGGTGGAAAAGGTTTGTGCCCAAGGGATGAGAAGGCATTTGCTGTGGGGTTAAGAGGCTGCAGCAGAGAAACCTGAGAAAAGGACTAAGGGAAACAAGGGATACGGTAGGGAAAAGTTTTGGGACAAGCAGGCTTGGACAGGAATGAAACCAGGACCTTGGCGGTGGGCTGCAGAAGGCAGGAATATATACACAACTCATTTGAACATCCAAGTGCAACCTTAGGAAATGGCTCTGCAGCAGGACAGCAGCTACCAGGATTGACCCTCTATAGCACTGTGTCCTGGGCCATTCATGCTGCTGTAACATAAATGACCATGAAATATCTCAGCAAAATTTTAGGCCAACTTCTCCTTTCAGCTGAGGAGAGCAGATGCTCATGAGGAGCAGCTGGTGTGATTTTTTTCAGGGCTTGGTGTTGCTGTACCTGCAGGAAAAGATCAGGACATGGGTCCAGGGCAGCTTTATGACCCCTCTGTGCCTCTCTGTTGGGGAAAGAAATTTGTAGGTTATTGTAGTTGGTTGTATCATGCCTTTTCTTTTAATGCAAAATCTTCAAAAAGAAAGAACTGACTGTTCTGTCAGTTGAGTATCGAGATTACTGTAAGCCCTTTCAATTTTATGGCTGGGTGAAGTCTGGGGTTATTTTTAAGCAAGCCCTTTCCTGTTTATAGCAGTTAATTGAGACAGGCCATGGCTTAGCTCAAAACTCCACAGGGTTTTCCTCTGCGTGGTCATGGTGGCAGGCTTCAGACCCTCCTTTCTCCTGTCGGGTTTTATGGGGCTTGATTTCTAAGCCTATGTTTCCCCCTAAATGGACTGTCCTTTGTGTTATCAGCCAGCAATCTGTGTCAACTTGTCCCCGGCTCTGGCCACTGCTCAGAAGTGGATGGATGAATGTCAGTTTGTAGCTCTGCAGCCTGGGGAGACGGTTGAGGTGCCTTGGGCTGGAACCTCCTGCTGCAAAGGGACAGTCCCAGCCATTGCCTATAATGGCTCAGACTCAGGCTGCATTAAGAAATGATGATGATTTTTGATACCTGGCTACCAAAAGAGGACGTCCCCATGCCCGACCTCAGATCTGGAGGTTCACAGATAAGATATGCTGAATTTTATGCTGTGGTATAAAAGCAAATGTGGTGAAGTGGTCCGTGAAAGCAGTGGCAAAGAGAGCTCCCCGTGGGCAGTAAATGCAGCTGGGCCTTTTCTTCCAGCTGAGCCTCAAGGAGGCATCTCCCACCTGCAGAAGGACTGGAGATGAGAAGTGGGTGTGTAGCCCCATCTAGTGCTTCGGCGTGAATTGTGCCGCTAACCCAGGACGCGCCCAGGCTGCGGGCAGGGTCTGCCTCCAGCCGCAACGCACCGTTTTGAGGGATCAAAGTGGAAAGAAACCCCCGTAACCACTAACGCAACACGTGCGGGCGGTGTGCTGGAAGGTGAGCCTGAAGCGAAAGCTGTGGGAATGAACGGTTTTCCTTGCGCAACACACAAGTGGAGCTCACAATGAGGACTTCTATCCCATGGCTGAGGATTAAATACAGTCAGCTGTCGGCCCCACCACAGTGCAGCAAAGGATGCAACCCAAGCTGGCAAATATCATCCTACACCCAGGCATGGCGCTCTCCAAGAGGACCCAAGTGGTTTTTTTAATTAGATAATGTTGGATTGTAAATTCAGTTTCTTTCATCTGTGTAGGCATGAACGTAGCAAAACCTGTACCTAGTAGTATTTCTAAATTGCCTTTCCTCAAAGTGTCCACTGATGATCTGAGAGCTGGACCAAGGCAGGGGCATCAGAGAGATGCTAAAGGACCTGAGTGTCTGACTCGACACCTGTGTTTCCCTTGCCTGGGACAAATCAGCCTAAATCATTCATCCAAAGAAGAGCTGGGAGCACAGTGTAGGTGCAAGATGGGTTGTAGAGCTCTTAAATAAGGAGGGGTGTAAAGCAACAATCAAGGAATGGGTAACAGGGTCTTCCCCTGTCTTGTAGTGTGCGTGTATGATGTTTGGTAGCTCATCCAGTGATGAGCCCGTTGCTTTACAGAAGTGTTTCTGTGGGTGGTGGGTGTTGGTGTGGAGCATATTCTCAGAGCAAGCGAGGTGTTCACCAAAGACATGGCTGTAGCAAAGCCATTTGAAGAGGTGGGACATGCTACATGGGCTGGAGGGAGGAGAGCTGATGTCCCCATGCTTACTCACTGTGTCCCCTCTCTGTGCCTGCAAAGAAAATGTATATCCTCTGAGCAGAGCATCACACTCACCTTTACTGCTGGTGGCACTCGGGTTGCCAGAACACAGCACCAATCTTGGATGTACTGGTCGCACCTGGAGAAAAATAGTCAGTCTTCACACTCTGCACAGATGTATTTAGGTTTGTCCCTTCTTGTGTTAATTTTTCTTCCTCTGGTGGTTGTGTGGAAAATGAGTGGGGAAATCCGTAGTGATTTAGGATGTTTGTATTTTTTTATTCTTCCCTCATCCCCCCCTGCTGTAGTGTTTAAGAGCGTTTGGGCAAAGGGAATTTCTCCTCCTCCCTCAGCCCAGTCCAGGATCCTGGCACCTGGAAAGGGCAGGTTGGTATGTGCTTGCAGGTTGCATGGACAAGGAAAGACACTACTTAGCTGTGACACTCCTGCTCCATGCATCAGCAGCGCAGAAGGACAAACTCACTTTGAGTTTGAGGTTGGTGAAGACAGAAGTGTGGAGCTTGCCTGCCAAGGCTGAAACTCATCAGACCTCTTCAGAACAGTCAAAAAAATACCAATGCTTTTATCAGAAACCCTGAATCTCTGAGGATCCGACACTGTATTTTTGAGATAACAGTCAAGGGCTCTGCCACCTCCCACCCTGAGCCTGCTTTGTGCAGCTTCTGAAGAATCACCTCATAGCTTTGATCAGCCAGACCTGGTGGTCCTTCCCTGCATGTGGAGGAGTTTCCTTGCTTCCTCCCATAAGCCCATGCCTGTCCCCTACTCTGCAAACTGTGGTGTGAGGCACCGAGTCACAGAACAGCAGGAACGCTGCGGTGCTGAGCTGCCTCCATACCACCTTGCAGGGCCTTCCTGGGAGGCAGATGCCCCAGGTGCAGCCCAGCACAGGGCACTTCCCCTTCTGTGGGCTCAGGAATGAGCTCTTCTTTGTACACAGTGTAATTGGCTCTTGGCTCAGTGGTTGCACCCGTGAGGCCTGCAAAAATGACCTCAAAAGGGATCTCAGCCCTTTGACTGCCAACCTGAAGCCCTGGCTGCAGCTGGATGCAGAAATGTGGCCTGCCCAAAAGATCTGTCCTCCTAGCATTCATAGAACACTGGGATTTGGTATCATTCAAATGAATTTCTCCTGTATTTTATTCCTTTCCAGCATGAGAAAGTGGAAGAAGGCACCTGAGACAGGTTTTATGATGCATCTTCACATCTCTGGATGTGGGAGCACATGTGCAGGATTACTGACACCTCCTGCTCCAGCCTCCATGAGCATACAGGCTGTTGCTCGTGATTCCTAGAGGTGTGCGGGCAGTGAGAATCTTTTGGATCTGAGAAAAGCTGAGATTTATCTGCATGGGAAAGTCTGGGCGGTCATAATGGACAGGACAACAGTGATACATGTGAAATCCTCAGCAGCCCTGGCTTTAACCCAGCACACCAGGAATTGTGCTCAGGTTTGTTCCTTGCATTAGAGCATGTAATTGGTGAGCCGGAGTTTGGTGGTGGCTAATGTTGGCAGCTCATCTCGGTGCTCATGCATCTCTGTGTGAGATGGTTTCAGCAAATTGCCGATGCTACAGGCAAACGGGTAGGAGATAGGACTGAGCCCTGGGAACAGTCTGAGCCCATGAGTTTGTAGCAGTGAGTCAGTGTTGATCTGTCACAGATGCGTCTCCTGTGTTGGGTACTCACAGTGAGTGCTCTTCAAGAGAAGACTTGAAATCAATAGTGTTTCCTAGTTCTCTGCTGTGAAGTTATCACAGAGGCCATTTAGAACCTCATCCAAAGCCCACTAAAATGCAGAGGCTCATTGACTTCAACATGCTTTGGGTCAAGTCTGCAAGGAGCCAACTTTACAGAGCAGTAAAATACTCCCAACACATAGTAGCTCCATGAAGGCTTAGTGCCGTAGGAGGGAAAGTGCCATGCAGAAACCAAGCAGTTATGTGACTTTTGGGGGTGTACCTTCTTGCTTGTTAGGGATTCATTAGCACCAAGGTGCAGGTACTGGTTGTTTGCCTGCTGAATTCACCCAAGCTCTTCTGTATTTGATAGCACAGGGAGACTCCAAGATGGTCTTTTCAGGCAGGTGAAGGCACAGACAGGAGTTGCCTGTGCTCTGGTTGAGAAAACCTTCCTGTTGTTTTTCAGTCCTAGCTCTTTGTGTTCAGAAATGTGGAGCACAAATTTATGGAAAACTGCATGTTGGAGCAAAAGCAGGACTTCTGCCAGCCTGAACAACATGTGTGTATACTCTAGAAATCTTGTGCAGAGTTTTGTGGAAGGGAACAATCTCCAGCTCTAGAGGGAGCGTTGCTACGTATATTTTGGTTTGCTCCGTTTCCCAGGGAGCTGGACTAACGCATGGAGGTCTGTCCAGCCTGGATAGTCCTCTATGCCACCAGAGAGACATGGAGGGTAATAAAAATCCTGAGACCTCTGAAAACATGGCTGTCCAGGATACATGAGTGAACAGAGACCAACCAGTCCAGAGAAGACAATGCAAAGGGTCAATGACAGAGAGTGATTCCCTTCTTCCCTCTGCGTCATCCTAGGGAAAGGACGAGATGCAACAGACGCAAATAGCATTCTGTGAGATTTAGGTTCAGCAAGAAGATTTTTCTAACGTAAGATTAGAGAAGCATTGGTATGGATTGGCCGGAAGGTCTTTCAGCACTGGAAAGTTTGAAGACTGCATTGGATGAGCTCCAGCCAGGACTGTTTCAGCTGCAGCTGATCCCACCGTGGGCAGGGGATGGATTTAGCTGCCCCGGAGGGAGGAAGAGAGTGTTCTTTCCAGCCTCTCTCTTACTGCCTTTCTGGCAGATAATAGATGATATGTAAGATATTAGACACTGATGCTGGGGTTGTGGTTACTCACCCTTCTTCCTGAAATGTTTTTAGCTCTCCTTATAGGACATGTTGTGAAAAAGCAAAGCCCAGCCACACAACTGGGGACAGACTGTAGCTAAAGTTGATTCTGGGGGCAGAGGGAGGGAATTGCAAGTCCTTGATTCAGAAGGAGCTGCATGTTGACCCCTACCATGGCCAAAATTAGAGTATGTCTTGGACTGATTTAAAAATTACAATCCTGGAAAAAGCAGTGTATCAGCTTGCGGAGGTTGTTATTTAGTTGGAGATGTGTCTTCAGGAATGTTTGAGCACCAGGGCTTGAACTTACTTCTCTCCTTGAGTGGTGTTTGGGAATGTCAGCTTAGGAGAGGAGATGTGGGGGACAGAGGAGGTTCCACATTGTGCAGAAATAAAGGGGAGGTTCAAAAACTGCAGGAGAATCTTGCTCTCTGCCTTCCCTTTAGTTTCTCTCTCCTCTTGTGAAAATAATGTATGAAACCTGGAGAAGCCAGCTGGAGCTGAGGAATGCAATGGACCCTTACGCTGTAAAACACTTCCCTGCTAAATCCTGCCTGCAGCCTGTCCAGGGAGGATTTGTTCTGTGGCTCATTGCACTCTCAGCTGGCATTTTGCTTCAGCTGCTTCTCACACCTGCAGTGGTGGTGGTAACTGGAGGAGCTACCATGTGAAACCTGCAGCACAGATGAGTTGGGGTGACACAGGGGACATGTGTTTTGGTCCATATACAACATACACATCATTGCACATGAAGCCACCGAAGCGAGGTGAGGGGTGGGTTCTTCGCAGGCGCAAATTTGCATAGCTGGGAGCTGCATTGAGTGATGCCACAGCAAGGTGTGAGCTCACCCACTGATATCAACTGCAGCCACTTCTGCCATGTCCGATGTCCCTGGAGAATCTCTTCCTTGTGTTTGAAGGACCTCTGTTTTTTTCAGTACTCCAAGTTTTCTGATCATTGTTTTATTTCCACATTTATTATGGGAGAGGAGAAGGGAGGAACATATTTGGTTAAAACACTGGCTTGGAAAACTCAAGCATTTTTTCCCTCAGCCCAATCCTTGACTGTAAAGGGATTGTATGCATACCCCTCCTGTTCCTCTTTTGGGATACACTTGCAAGCGTGACCCCATGTTATTTGTTCTTGATGTACATTCTTGCCCTTAGCTAGTCTCATGGGCTTGTTGAGACTGTTATTAAGGGATGTAGCCTGTGCCTGGTCTAGCAAGTGTGACAGTCAAGTATCCTCTCCCATTCTGGACTGGTTTCCTTGCTGCTGGTGATGGCTGCAGTGGGCTGTGGCAATGCAATGACATCTTTTTGGCCCTTGCTCCAGCTGACATTGCTTGGAGGTCTCACCCTTTTTAACCCTAAGCTGATTCTTGAGCGTATGTGGACCAGACTGGGAGAGTCTCACTGCCTCCTCCCAAACAGCACTTCCCAGACCAGAGCTTTGCTGTTATTTCTCTCTGCAGTCCACAAAAGACAGAGTTTCCATAAAATGATCACACCTGGTAGTACAACAACCTCCTGATGTACCTGTGAAGAGATCCTGATGTTCGATGCAGCAGCTGGCAATCATCAACATGCAGAGCTCCAAATAAAACACATTCCTGTGCGGCTTTCGATCCTTTGACAGAGATGTTTCCCAGTTCAAAGCTGCCATGAAAAGTGTAAGCCAAGAACATATCATTTCTTAACCAGTGGTGCTAGGAATACTGCTGCAAAATGCAGGAATGAAGCAAATACACCTGGACCGATTCTATTCTGGCTCTGACTTTTCTTCCTGTCTGCACTAGCTGTTAGGCAAGAGCAAAACGATGCTCAATTCATCATCTCATCGAAGGGCTGCATGAAAGAAAGGAACAGGAACAACACAACCCAGGAGGTGTAACATGCTGTCTGTGGCATGTGGTTCCTCCTGCTAACAGCAGCTGGAAACCGCAGCCCATGGTATCGCCCAAAGCCTGCAATCATCACTTGTGTTACCAGCTCCCAGGAAAGACAGAGGACACGCAGGCATCTTCTCATACAGAAACAAGGAGGCAACTGGGTGTTGAGGCCCCTCATCCAGCATAAGCCTGCGAATGTCGCTCCAGGAGGATCTGCAAGTCCAGCAGTGGGTTCCCATAGGATAACCATGGAATACCTTCAACTGCCTATGGAGAAGTTTTAAACTGATGTATCTTTTAGCAGGTCAAATTCCGCTTTTGCATGATCTCTGTGAACCCTTTCGGTTGGGTCCTGATTTCAATATGAGAGCAGTTTGCTTTTTGCTGATGCACCTTTAGCCAGGCATGCCTGCAGCAGGCAGGGCAGGTAAGAGGGGATGTGGCTGCCATTCAGCATGTTGCCTCCACTGTAGCCTGCATCTGGCTTTCACTTTGTTCTTAAACAAGTTGCTGCTATGTTGAATGACAAGTATTTTTCCCCTTTTACTTTCTTTTTTCAATAGGTTTACTGAAGAAATAAAGATTACGCAATGTGACCTCTGCCTATTGGTCTCCCAAGTATACTGCTCATGGACAATTTTAAATAAACTTTACATATGGGGAGAGTTGTTAAAGGAATTACAAGTTCATAAACAATGTAAAAAACTGTGCCTGAGTAGGGGAGGAAAAAGGTAGGTCACTTCCCACCCTGTTTCGGCCAGCCAGCTCTGGCTGCGATAGTCGGTGGGAATCCAGGCCTGTTTAATCCTGCTGCTCGCAGACATTCTAACTTTGGCTTTTGCAGGTACAATTTTAGAGGTGACTTTAGGTATGCAGAAGCAGAATCCATGGTGTTTTTCATTTTGCTTGAAAAGATGATGCTGGAAATTACAATAGGGAGTCTTTGCAGGCAGGAGTTTCTTCCTCACTGTAGGGAACCGATGGATTTGATGGCTTTCCTTGCTAGCAAAGAGCAGGGAATCGTGTTAGGGTCAGGGAACACAACCCAGCCTCATCACCAGGTTGGGCTGGAAGGGGATGGAAGGACCACGTTCACTTTCTGTTGTCTTGCACATTGTGTTTGCTCCACAGCAGAAGTGATCGGATGCTCTCCTGTGCTCTCTCTGCTGTGATTATACAACTTGTGTTGCTGCTCCTCCAAAGCCCTTTGGAAAGGCGGTCCGGCTGACAGTTGTGCTTTCCTTGAAGTACCTTGCTTGGTGTTGACTCTGTTTTTCTTCCAGCAGACAAAGCTTGAGGGATATAAATCAAAAGGGACAAGTGGAGCATGTGAAACACGCTACTTCAGTGCATGTATTGGGGGAATCTCATAAAGTCCTTTGCAGCAGCCAGGAGATTCCAGGTTTGGCTGCAAGATTCTATTCCATAAAAGTTGCTGGGATAGCTCTTGTGCTCCCTTGCCCCCCGAGAGAGAGGAAACCATTTTCTCTGTCTCATTTGCTGCTTCTACTGATGCCAGGTTTGCCTGTGTGAATGCTTTTCCTTTCCTTCACACCCTCAGATAGGTTTTCCATTGATCGCTGCCCAACTCTGTGGCCATTAGATCCTGGAACTGAGTGCTGAAATAGCCTCCTTCCAGGTGAAAAGGAGGGATGAGGAGCTAAAAAGTGGTGGGTTTCACTTCTTTATCAGTTACAGTGCTTCCTAGGCTATGTGGTTAGAGAAACGCAGAGCTCAGGAAAAATCCAGGCTGAGGACCTGGCATCAGCATCAAGGATTTCCTTTCTGAGATGAGCTAACTATTGCCTCACTCTCCAAAGTAGGGATCTCCCACTGTTTTATGTGATTGTATTGCATTTTTTTTATGTCACGCACCTCATTCAAGGGGCATCTGAACACAGTTTTCTCATGGAAAGTGCAATCGTTTTCTGGAATGTGTTGCTGAGGAGTACTGCTGAATCCAGGCACTTAGCTATATGGATATATGGATCACAACGCTAGCCAAGACCCATACGGGATTATGCTAACAAGTTTTGGAGCAGATCTGAATAGTGCTTTCGGGCCTTAGCTGTTCTCTAGTGCTTAGAACATGGGAGGAGACCCTCATAGTTGAGAGATTCTCAAACATCTGCCTCCTTGATGTCTTGTTGTACCTTCCCATTGCTGTGTGCTGGAGACAGCATGGCTCTGATTCATATTTCCTTTGCTGTGGCTAGTTGTTTGCAATGTGTGTAGACTAGCTAAAGGATTGTAAGGAAGATGCTCCTGACAAATGTCATGCTTTTCCCAAGTCTCAGAGTGAAGGAGAAGCCAGCACAGGCTGGATTCTGGGATTACGTGATGTATCTTCTTGTGTCATTTGGGAGGCAATTCTCATTCTCTTCTCCGTAACCTGTATTACAGGGCGAAGAAAGGGGTGTGTGAGGGTCCAAACCCCTCGTGAACAAGGAGCAGAATAAGGGACCTGTGCAGGGCTTGTGGTTCCCTGCATCTCAAGGCAGGTAAGTGACCTCTGATGGCCACCATGTAATTTTGGCCCCCGGTGCTCCTCACTGTCTCTGGTACAAATAAAGCCACCGAAGTGGAAAAGGAGGGGTCTGCAGACAACACAGGCAATGGATGAGAGTACAGCTCCCAGCTGCTGTCCTCTGCCTGGGTCCTGCGGTGGTTGCTTTGTCCTGGGGAGAGGGGAGGTGGTGTTTGATACCTCAACAAGCAGGCATGGAGTGAAACACAACTGAGCCTGGAGTCCTTCTCCAGCAGAGCACTGTGTTGCGTATGAATCAGTCTGACCGTCCATCCATCCATTCCTGGCAAAATTAGAGATGGCTGTGATAGGAGTACTTAGAAGAGGGGCATATCAGGCCAGTTTTGAACTGTAGAACTAAACTTTGCTAAATTTGCAACAGGCTTCTTGCTGATGGTCAGTTCTTCCACAGTGTTAATCAGCATCACTGCATATACAAGACTCAGTCTCCAGCAACCCTGTATATATTAAGCGTAAAAACACACAACCGACGAATGCTGTGCAGTGAGTGCTGGTGGCTGCAGTCTTGATGGCATCTGGTCACCCAGGTCAAGGTGACCCAGGCTTGAGAGAGCAAGTCAGAACCAAACTGCTTGGTGGGTTGTTTTTTTTTTTGTTGTTGTTGTGGGTTTTTTTTTTTTATTCCTTCATTTTTTCTCAGTTATACCTGATTGTTTTTGTGCTACTGCCCAATCCCCAAAAGGGGAAGGATGGTGGTGTTGGTGTTTTCCTCGGCTCCTGATACAGCTTACCTTGTTTTCTTTGTCTTGCCAGCCATCCTCCTTGTGTATTGGAGGGATGCTCTGCATTTTTGCAGCCTCTTGTGTTTATCTTGGCCTCCCTCTGGCAACGTTTGTTACAGGGATACCTCCTAAGTGCGCCTACACCATCTCTGCCTTTTTGCTGATCACTGCACTGACATACATATGCAAAACTGTGTCTGGCTATACCGCTGGTGTTACAAAACACTCGTGCTCTTGCTAGCTACACTTATTTTGGTAAGCTTATACTGTGGTTCAAGGCAAGTTAATATTATATTTACACTGGACAGTGTATTTATAATTTATGGATGTCATAGGTGTCTGCACTGGCTAGGTGGGCTCTCACAGGTGGGTGCGTTGGCATCGCTCATCGCTCCAGTTTGGGTTTCCACTTCTCTGCGTGGTGCCAGAGGGAGCTAAAGTTTGCCTGAAAGCGGGTGCAGGTTTGCATCCTCCCCTCTCCACCCTCAGCATCGCTGCCTGACACTCACGCCACCCGTGTCCCGGGTCTGTGTGATCATACCGGACACGAGGGGACCCGAAGCCGCCGGGTTCCCCGGCAGAGGGCAGTGACAGACAGACAGATGGATGCACAATGTACGCCAAGCGCAATTTTGCTCTTCGCTGGGGCCCTTTAGCCAGGGATCTCGAGCCAGTTAAGCTGTAGCATAAGCCGCATACTTAACTGCTTTGCTGGATGAGGCCGGGCTGCTCAGAAGCTGGCAGGATCAAGGCTCGGTCTCTCATTTCCCCAGCTGATGAGGACAGTGCCTGTGGCTCCGGCCCATAAAACCTGAGCTTGGTGTGGGTCTGTGGTAGGACGGGGGTGGGTTAAAGAGGTCCCTGCAGGGTGCTAATTCTTGCACGATTCTTAGGGAGGATTTCTCTTTGGCATAATTTATTTTGAGTGAGTGTTTCAGGGCGGGTTGAGAGGGAACACAGATGACATCCCATATTCTGGCCATAGATTTTTTTTGCCTGAACAAATACACTGAGAGCAGATCGCAGATGGAGACCTTAGGAGGTGATGCCAGGAGAAAATTACCACCCTAAAATGTGCGTGAAGGTAATAATATCTTTTTTTCTTTGACTAGCCACTTCCTCTTCCTCTCTTTCATTTCCCTGCCGGTCACAGACCCCCTAGCTCAAAGCACCACACTCAGACACCAATGCACACAAACAAAATCTGTGTATTTTATTCACCGACTCACCGATAGCTGAGGTTTGAAGAAGGAGAGCTCAAATAAAACATTCAGTATTAGCCTATTAAAAATCCAGGAGGGGCTTCCTATAAATTGACTGCATCCCAGTTTGCCCTGAATAGTACAGCATTGTCCTTATTCTGCGTCTGTTCTTGTGAGGTCTCGAAAGCCATGCAGCAATGAGTCTGGTTAGCATTTCGATGGTAGACCTCCAAGAGCTTTGGGTTGCTGAGAAACAAGTATTGGAGGTTCAGTAAGTGGTGTTTTTGTCTCTTGAGCCAGTGTTGAACAAGCGCCTGTTCCAGTAGCAGCAGATGTCATTCATGAGTGGTGTCATTCTGGCACCCAAGAGCTCCGCAAAGTTAAAACCCATCTAGTCAAAATCAGCTGTACTGAGATACACTAGGTGCCCACTAAAGAGGAGAGACAAATGCACAGGACATGGGTCTGCCACCCATCACAGTGTCCAGTGATGGACCGGACCCCTTAGTATTCAAATTTTGAGCAAAAATATTTATATTTTTAATACAGCAAGGCTCAACTTAGGATGGTAGAGGAAGGAGATTTTGAAGGAGGGATTCACATCTCCCTGTGCTTCTCTCTTTTGCTTAATAACATCAAGCTTACAGTAGCTGGTCCTGACTCTTTCCTCCAAGGGTTTCCACATAGCAGTCTCACTCCACTCACAGAGCTCTTTACCACAGAGCATATGTATCACTTGCTATCTTCTGAAAGCAGAACATCTGTCCAGTCTATGTTTCCTCCAGCCAATTCCTTGTGGGCAACATTACTGCTAATTTACACTTGATGATTCAGAGCAGAAAATGAGGATGTTCTCCTTAATCAGGAGCAGGAGAAACTGCACCTGAAGAGTTTCTTTGCTCGAGTAAGCTGGAAGTCTGGATGGGGACAAGCTCCTTAAGCAAAGGGATTAATCTTGGTGAGGCAAAAGAGTTTTATTTGCCAGAAGTTTACTCTCCTGAATGTTTCCAGTGACACCCTTAAAGTCACCAGAAGCTGCAGACAAATTCCAAACTGTTTGCACAGCAGAATATGGAGTAGGGGAAGGGTTTTATGTTAAAGCAAAGTGGCTATATAATGTGGATCTTTTTTTCATTCCTGTGGTCCTGTGCCATCATAAGGGTCTACAGCTGCAAAAGGTCAATGTGATGGCTTTGGGCAGGGTGACACACAGGCAGAAGACACCATGCAAGGCAGGCATGGAGCTGGGGAAGTTTCTCAGAAAGAAATAAAGCAGAGGAGAGAGTGGTTCTCGCTTCTGCAGGGGGACCATTACTGTCCATTTCCACAGGCTATTTGGGGTTTTATCCACCTTGGAGATAAATAAGGAACCTGATAATAGGTTTTCCCTGACTTCATCCTCAGACTGACGTGGGTGGAGAGGCTGTAGTGATTACTAAGGACACAGTGGAGGTTTTTTGGGGTTGCTAGAAATTCAGTGTGGGTGCCTTGAGCTGGGGCTGTTTTGTTTTAAAAGCCAACGTGAGCTGTTGGACTTGGCACTGTGGGATTCTGACAGCACCTGGCAGAAGGGTTGCGCTCAGATCAGCACGACTGTATGTGTTTAATTTTAAGCTGGAGGAGGAAAACTATGGTGAGTCCTGGGTCAGTGACAATGAAGTCTGGACTCCAGATGTGCAAAGCCTGGCAGCGCGAGACGGGAAGGCTGTTTAGAGAAGAACATTTTGGAAGTCTGGGGGAGTGCACAGTGGGATACTAGATCTCAAATTAAATCTTCAGCCAAAAAGGGAGGAATCTAGCAGCAGTTTTATCAGGCTGGGCTACTGCAGGAATTGCTTCAGCTGCAGGCCAGGAGTGTTGCTGAGAAACTGGCTCCTGCAGCAGCCTTATCTGATGGGTCAAGGGAACGGCTTCCAGATTTTGCAAAGTGGTTCATCTAAACATGGGGTGATGGGGTAACGAGCTGGCTCATGATGGCTGGGTGAACTTTTGAAGGTGCCCAGTGTTAAGCGGTGCTTTTGACTGAAGGCTGTACATGTCTGGAAGCTGTATTGCAGAGACAGCAGGGACGCATTGCTGCCAAAAAGCTGCAGAGCTTCTGTTGGTTTTGAAAGCTTAAACTTCCTGATTGACTTACCCCCACTGGTGGCAAAAGGGAAGGAGGTTTTGCAGCAAATGATGCTTCTTGGATGCAAAATCTCATGCTTAAGTGTCGGTTAGTCCCATTGTCAGCTCCTCCAATACAAGTGCGAGATGGCTGCGGGTTACTGGAGCAGCAGGCAGCATCTCTGGCTGCAAACTCGCCTCCGTGTATGGCCCCGTCCACTTCTGTTGCTCTTGGCAGGTGTTCAGTGCCTCGCGTGACATGAGTTGTCATGGCTGCTGTGTTTTGCACTGATGAGGAATCCATTTCCAGGGCAAAACCCAAGCGTTTGACAGTGCCATGACTGTCTTTGTGTGTGGTGTGAGAAACGGGCAATGCCAAAACATGTCTTCAGACTTTTTAGAGGGCTGTGGCTCTCTATACTCACGCTGCTCTTTAGCTTGATGTGCATTGCATAGTAAAAATCATGCTTTTTACAAAATTTGGTATTTAAACTTTTTCTTGTAAGGAAAAACCTTAAAGCAGAAGGAAAAAAACAGTGTTACAGAGAAAGGGGATGCCCACAAACAGGCAGTAGGCACCTTGCTAGTGGGAACCATGGTTCCTACCAATGTCGGGCATCTCCAGGAGTAAGCAGCAGCTGTGCAAATTTTAGGGATGTGAATTTTGAGTGAAGAGTTGAAAGTCCCTGCTATGCATCTTTTAGGTGCCCAATATCTTTGGTGGATGCAGGCCTCTGGAGGAGATGTGCCCTTGAAAAGCTCAAGAGGGAGAAAGTAGCTCGTATACGGGGCAGATTTTGAAGGGAGTGTGGTGAGGAAGAGGAGGACAGACAAAATACTATTTGAGTACCACGTCTTTTGTGCTTTCAGTGGGGCAAAAAGGCAGATGGGAAAATAACAACACATTTGTATTACTGAGGTTAAGTGTGTAACTTCAGAGGGGGCTACTCCATTTCCCAAAGAAAGTTCAGAGCCAGCCTGTTGGCTTGCAGCCTGACCTTCATCAGGGACTCACTCATCTCTGGATGTTTTCAATCAAGCTGCTGGTGGAGAGATCTCAAAATCAAAAAGCCACCTCCCCATCATGGCAGTAATTTTGGGCATGACCACCTATTTCAGCAGAGAGGCCCAGCAGCTGGTTGGCCGTGGAGGCCACATCCTTCTCCCTGTTCTTGAGGGGTTTCACAGGCCAGTGTTGGCATATATCAGGTTCAGTGTGTTATGGGGACATTTGTGTAGGAGCTCTGTTTGCTTTGGTGGTAAACTGGAGGTTTCAGCTTAGCTTTACCCCCTAACTCACATCCTTAAGTTTGAAGTAACATCTGGTCTAAGTTCCCTCTGGAGGCAATAGAGTGACATATGAGTTTCCCTAGACCTAGAGTTTGAATCATCTTCACAGGCTGTAAGGAAAACACAGGGTAGTGAGACAATCTTATTAAAAATACAGCTGTATAGGATGAATTCAGGCCACAGTCCTTAGCAGTCTGGGTTGAGATCTGAAATGTTTTGACTCTCGGAAAGCCCCAAATCCACCGGCTTTTACCTATTCTCTTCCAAGGCTGCCTCATCCCTGCAGAGCTTGGTGTGGCCCAGAATCCCATTTCACAAAGAGTTACACCAACATAGCCTGCTGCCGTTGTGCTCCTGAATGATGATTGAAGCGCCCCTGTGAACTTTGTAAACGTTTGTTTTTGCTGTTTTATCCTCACTGCCATCAGTGATTTATAATCTGAGTGAAGCTCTAACTCTAGGATCTCCAATGTAGACCCAAGGAGGGGATCCTGTGTTGGACCCAGCTCTCACATCCACCTCTCTCCTCTGGTGCCCTAGTCCCAAGCTCTACCTGACTGCAGAAGACCTAACAAATGTAGGAGTGGTTTTTAAAACAGTTTCCTAATGAGAAGCACGTGTCTGCTGCACAACCAGAGAACCATGACCCTGCGCTGCAGGACCACAGTGCACCATCTCAGCACTCCCCTGGGAGCACCTCCTTCAATTCAAAGCCATCGTACCCTGCCAGGGAGCTCCCAGAAGAGCCTTGGGAGAAGGTTTTCAAGAGTGGGTGTTGTAGGGACCTTCCCGTCAGCAGGTGTGGGGCAAACGGCCAGATGACAGATCAGAGCATAGCAGGGAATGGGGCAAGCCCTTACAAGGGAATGTACAGTATGCCGGGCACACGCAGGCAGCGTCCATCAGCAAGTACAGTAGCAGCCTGGAATAGTTTGGCTGGGTAGCCCTGCATGAGGGAACGCTCCTGAAATAGGTTGATAGTCTTGATGTTATTTTTGTAGCGCTGGAAACCGTGGCCCTGGCATCCTGCCTAGCTGCTAGCTCCCAGGTGGCTGAGCTGGGGTGGGTACCCCTCTGCATCCCAACACCGGAGGCGAAGAAGCCACTTTTCAGTGGGCAGAGGAGGGGGGTTTAGAGAGAAACTGTGAAAGACTTGTAAAAATGAGCTTGCAGTACTCTGGAGTGAAGCAACATGAGCATGGCATGGGAAAGCAGTATCCTGTGATGCTGAGGACCAGAGACCGAGGAGAGGGACCCATGGAGGGATCACTCCTCCCTTCTTGCACTGCTTCATCATGTGGATGGCGGTCAGAGCCCTGTTGCTGCAACAACCTTTGTCTCAATAGTCCATGCAACACAATAGATGCTTCTGTCAGAGCCACCATCTTGAAATCAATCTCAAACTGTAAAATATCTCACAAAGTGACGGTCTCCACTGGGAACCCAATTCCCAGTTCAGTCAAAAGATGGCCCAAAAGAAACCTCAGGGTTGTAGCCTTAAATCACTTAGGGCTTTGGAGTTTATGAGGTCTGTAGAAACTTTCTGACCTCAGTGATTAATTTTTAGCCAAAATCTGCGCTTTTCATACGTCAGCATGAAGCAAACTTTAGCAGGAAAATAGTTGAATGCTCAGAAGCAAATTTTGCAGAAAAAGAAGGTGTTAAGCCTAAAATTTTGTATAGGAAAGTTGGGAGGAAAGCTGTGCCAAGCTTCACATATGAATCTAACTCTGACTTATTGGGTCCTCGAAATAAGTGGCCACTTTTACAAGGCGATGACGATTTCCAGATTGCATGTTCCTGCCTGCTTTGAGTGGGGGTGAAACAGGCTAACTTGCTGTCATTGGGTTTCAAGGTCGATCCCTTTTTCTTTACTGCATCTGAAAGACAAGCAAAGCAGGGAATTTGAGATTGAAATTTAGAGACTTGTGAGTCTTCATGTAGCTCCCAAGAGTTATGCTTGAAGACACGGCAGATATATCTACCGAGGTCCCTGCACAGTGACAGCAAATAGAAATATCTCCAGAAACAGAAGGACATTTAGCCGCAGCGTGTGCGTCTCCTATGCTCCTTTATTTATGGGGTACAAAAAGCATGAATGGATCACCACCTTTCCTTTTTCTTGAGACTATTACTTAGGCAAAGCTGGGGCTCGTTATTTTTTATGGGAGGGTATAGAGGGAGGGATGTTCTTTGGGTGCATAGGAGATGGTCCCATGCAAGAATATTTAAACATCTCATGTTCTTGTGGTTCCCTGGTGAGTAAGGGGAGGCTGTTCTTGTGTTATAACATGGAACTGAAAAATGAGTCTTTCAGACAAATACAGAGAGAGGAGTGGGCTGCAGGGAATTCAGAGGTTTCACGAATTCCCATCTCACACAGAATCACAGAATAGTCAGGGTTGGAAGGGACCTCTGGAGATCATCTAGTCTGTGAATTCCCCATCTACTGCTCTTGGAGTGAAATGCCATGGCTCATTTATTCTTGTCACTATTGAGAGCTGCTGTGAACACTTTTGAATTAAGCTATACCTTGTTAAATCAGCATCAATACAGGCACAAGAAGAAAAATTATTCTGGTCTTCAAACAGTTGAGTTCCTGCCTTTGCAACCAGCATCCAGGTTTCTCTTGCAACTTCTCATCCTCCTTAGGAAGGACAAAACCCCTCCCATTGGCCCTTCCAGTGAACTTTCTGCCTGGAAACCCTGAAGCTGTGACTTCATTTAGAGCCTAAAGGGGCCAGGTCTGGATTGTGTCAGACAGGATGTCCTGGGACTTGAGGTCTTGATGAGAAGTGATGGATAGAAAAAAAGAAAAAAAAACACGCCATTTTTGTTTCATTTCCCAAAGGCCTCTTTAATGCCGTTTCATTTTGAAACAAAAATGTGCAAGAGCCGTGGGCTGGAATGGGAAGACGGTCTCAATTCACAAGCGTGGTGTTAGCTCCTGGGCTCGTGTTATGCTCCTTCAGGGCATGCGGTGAGGGGACAAACATCTTTGGGCAATGCAGAGTGGAGAGGGTTTTCAAACATCCCTTGCCTTCAACTCCCTTGGGAGGAGTGGGAGGGCATTCCTGAAGTACTCAAACCAAATCCATCTGAGGTGAAAGTCTGAGCAAAGATTAAGCTTGTAACACATGGACTATCGCATGGTTGATTATTGCACAGCTGCAAAAGTGCATTTCTCTCCATTGTTAAAGTGAATTAAGTTATGTTGTTTTCCTCTAGATGCACTTGGAGATGTGGTGGAGCCTTTTGTGTTTCTCTGGGAATCAGGAAAGTTACATGAAATGGCTCCTTTCCTGACAGTCCCACATCCAGCATCTCCTAAACCTGATATAGATGCTCACACTTTCAGAGTCTCCAATGGTCAGAAAGATCCTAAAAATACTTGAAGACAGTGGGGCCAGAAGAAGAGCTTGTGGGGTTTTATGCAAACTGATTCTGTGCCTGTGAGAACAGCCATCGATTTTTATTGAAAAAACATACGCAACAAGTGCTCTGCTTGGTAACAATGTTCCCAGGATAGAACTTAAATATAAAGAGGAATTGAGAGCTATATATGAATTGTAAGTTTAGTAATCAGGCCTTTCACCTACCCATCCGCCCTGAATTGGCTTTCTAGAGGTAATTTCTTAAAATAATCAAATTAAAACCTCCCTAGTGAACTTTGTCTGTTAAATATGAAGTATGTAGGGAACGTATGATGTGGAGTGTGGTAGGAAGGGTTTATTGGCTCTCATTGGGGATGACTGGGATAATATAGCCTGTGTAAAATAGATGCGAAAGATAATGTAGCCTAGAAGCGTTTATGGAACAAATCTGAGTTACAGTACCTGAGTTATCTAAACTAAACTATATGTCAGGGAACCTATCTATCATACACAGTTATGCACCATACGTATTTAAGTGCAAACCTACTTCTGCAATCCTTTCAAAAGTGTAATCTTATAATGGAGACTGTTTTTTTGGCAAATCTCCAGCTGCTGAACCAGAGCTTTCTTATGGCATGAGCAGGAGAAAAAATTTGTATAATGAATATGTTACAATTTTGCAATTTTTCTCCAGTAGATGTTATTACTTAGTCCTGTGTTGGTATTGAGGCTGATGGGAGGTGTTCAGAGCTCCTCTGGAAAGCTGGGGTGTCCCCTTCAGCTGTCATAAGTCCCCAATTTGTATGCATGACCAAGGCAGCGAACTGCAGCTATCTCTGCCCATCTCCTCACCGACCCTTGGCTTTGCAGCACATGGGGTGAAAAGACCCCTTGGGGAGCCCTGCAGCAGGCATGGCGTCAAGGGAGACTCCATCTGTGCAGGCTGGACCTTGTAAACCTGTTTAAATCCCTGAGGATGCCAGTGTGGTCCTCTTACTGAGGGGGAAAATCAGATCCCAGGGTGGGGCAGGGATGTTTCAGGGGGCTGCATCCCTTCGGCTAGCACTGTCCATTCTGGGGTGAGATAGGGCAGCAGCCCACAAGGCTGCATGGGCTACCAGCACTGTGGCTGTACCTGGTGCTGCTTTGTGGTGGGGCTGTGGTATAGCTAGCTTTCATCTCTCAACGCAAAGGGAAGGAACTCTCTGTTCTATGTTAGGGCTTTATTTCACTTCTACATTTGACTGTGGATGGCTGGGGACATGATGTGGTGGTGGCAACCACAGATGGCAGGATGTATTATCTTTGTGGCTCTTGACAGCAGGAAAGGTAAGTCTTACCGTTTTTTTCCACATGGTACCCTGGATGGATCAGGCCATTTCCTTACCTCTTTCTGTAGGATAAGCAGTCTAGTCCAACCCTTTCCTTGTCGAGGGGGTGGATTCCAATTTCACCTGCACCTTGGAGAAAACCTGCACTAGCTCTGTGGAACAGGTGCCATAGTTCCTCATCAAAATGCTTTGCAGCAGAGTCCTGATGGGCAGCAGCACAAAAATGGCCAAACTCATGGAAGAAGTTACTGTGGGCTTTTTACTCTTAGCTACATTTCCAGACATAGATACTTTGATGGGAGATCGGGGCAATTTAGGTGAAATCTGGCATTTATAGCTATATCTCTGTATTTGCCTATGTGTCTAACATGGTGGTACCTACGCATTTATAAGAATGTCGGATGTGGGACTAGGAAGGATCACATGGATGCACGCTGTGAACCTTTGTGTTTCAGGCAGCAGTGACATACAGCCACCCCAAGTCCACCCCACATCTTCATTAATTTAGTCAGATCCATCTGACTGAAAAGCGCTTTATGTCTTGAATCCTTATTGGAAGGCTGTTCCAGGCGAGAGCTTCTCAGAGGGTTGTCTTCTCTCTCTAATTTCTCGTCTAATTTATTCCTGGCCTCTTCATACCCATTTGTTCCTGTGCCAACATTGTCTTTTAGCTTCAATAGCTCAACTGCCTCCCTGGTGCTTGCCCTGATGTATTTATAGACAGCAACCGTGTCTCCTCTCAGCTTTCATTCTGTGGCCTAAATGAGCTTTTTTAGGAGATGACTACCTAGGGAGCAGAGATGTGTAGACACATCTCAGCTGCCTTGACAGTAGGTGGTGCCTGTGGCAGCCCCAGGGTGTCGGGGCAGAGTGGGCTGTGCAACAAAGAGCTGCAGAGCAACCTGGGCAGCAGATGTCCCTGCTGGCACATCCTAGGTTGCCACGCATGATCATGATGATGCCCAAGAGATGAAGTCTGCACGACACTGTATGGTGCACGACACTGTATGGTGCAGTCACTCTGCCTTTGTGCCACGTCTAAAAGGATGCTGAGAAATTGCTAACAGTTGAGGAAGGACTTGTGCTGATGGTTCACGGGCCACGCACAATCCATTGGTGAGAGCCACCAAAGTCAGTAATCTTACTTTTTCCCTTAGATGTTTAAGAAGTGGTGCAAACATGAGACCAAACTGACATTTCCAGTTGGAGATGACTCTTTCTACCACTTCACTCAGCTGGCGAGGTGATGCACTCTCTACCTCTGGACAGCTTTTAAAAACATATATCAAAGCTTGTCCCACTCCCTCTAGCCATCATGGAGTATGTGGATGGAAAAAGAGGCACAAACTGTGTGAGCGAGAGGTTGCTTCCCATTTTTGACTTATTCTGGTGTCTATACACAGGTTTCCAGACAGGGTGTGAAGGGATGGAGAGCATGGCTTTGCCATGGATGCGTTAGGTGACCCTGTGTCAGCTATTCCACCTCTTTTCTTTCTCATAATCTCTTTGGTGTCTAGCCCCTCTGGACCACATGGACCCAGCATACAGCTTGCAGCACCATAGGGGACCCTGATCTTGGAGTTTCAGGAGCTTCTCCAGCAATACCGTCAATTGCTTCCTGCATTATTTCTTGTTCCCCTCTGCCTCTGACCCAGTTGCTTACATTGCAGCATTTTACAAGGGTTGATGGTATTCCATGGGAAGGAAGTGTAGCTGCGTTTTAGCTTATATTTATGTGGTTCTCCTACTCCACCTATGCTTAGGGCTTCTGTGAGATCTGTCATCACTCAGCGGAAAGGAAGGAAACAAAGAGTCCTTGCCTGAAAGCAATTTTTCTTTTGCAGAAACTTTTGATGAAAACAAAAGTCTTTTCGGGTCTGTCAAAACAGAATGGAAAATGTTGCAGCTGAAAGTGGCAGTGGTAATTTGCTTTTCCCATCCTAGTCTTTTTCTGCCACCTGGTTGCCTGCCCTGATGTCTCCTTTTTGGTTGCAAGCTGTTCTCACGGTGTGTTCGTGGAGATGTAGTCTGGCTGTGCCTCCTGACCCTGCAGAAAATGGAAAACCCAGGAGAAAACTGCAGCTCCCATAAAGCATGGCGATGCGCATTTTAGGTCTGATGGTTTGCATGTGGCCAAAAGATTTCCATGATAAAAATGACATTTTCTGGGGGAAGGTTAAAACAATATTGATGGACATGTGGCCATACATGGACAAGATAATCCACCCCAGTTATGTGCACCTGGCCTTTATTGTCATGTTGTAAGAGTATTGGATCCAGCCATTTTGCATGTGATGTGCTCTTTTGAGCTCTGTCTGTACCCTAACAGAAAGACAATAACTGTACATGCTTTATTTCAGAAGATATTGGAGAGTTAAGGTGAGGTGCTCGGACGGAGCTCTAAGAAATATCACAGTGAGGACCGGCTGTAGAAAAAGCTTACATCTAGTGCAGGGTTTTTACTAAGTTTAAGTACATGATTTCCCCTTTTCATCTGTCTCTCTTGTCTCTTCCTTTGACGGCCAGTCCTGATATCACCACCCGTTTCTTGACCAAATGAGAAGTCTTCAGTTTTGCCTTTCATGCCCTGACCAGGTTAGCAAACTTCTTTCTCATTGACAAGTTCTGTGAGATTCCCATTTTTCTCTTCTTCAGAGCAGGACAGACTCCAGAAATGTTTCAGGCATGTGGAGGGAGGGCAGGGACTGATGGAGAGCCATACACCAGTGGCATGGACACTGGTGTGGGGTAAAAGAGATGAGCTCTCCTGCTCAAGCATGGTGACATCAACCTGGGGCCAAGCCACAGCACTTTAACCTGTTTGCACCAGCCAGTTGAGGGACCCAGACTGAAAGAAAACAGTCCCATTTTCCAGATGGGGCTCAGCAGGGTCAGATGTTTGTCACAAGAACGGGGGACACGATGGTTTGGTCCACTCCAGCAGCCAGCAAAGGTGTGTGCAACCTGGCAGGTGCGAGCTGCAAACAGCCAGTGTTTTGGGCCCCGCTGTGACATGCCCTTTGTGGCGCTGTGACCCACGGGGTCGTGCAGTGTCACTGCTGCAGCAAAAGCAAGTGGCATGGGCTGGGAAAGGGCTGAGCTGGAGCTGTGCGAGGGTTGCCAGGCAGAAAGCAATTTGTCAGATTGTTGTGCTTATTTTCTCCTGACCTGTGTGATCAAGAGCAAATTGCTCAGGCCAAAAAAAAAAGCCACCCAAAACCCAAAAAAGGAAGGGGGACCGAGGTTGTGGACTTCTTGCTTGCAAGAGGGGCTGTAAAACTGCATTTGAGGGAAGCGCTTGGTCTGTCCCGTCGCAGGGCTGCCTGTGCTCACTCAGATTTTCAGTGTCTGCAAGTATATGCTAGAGGGAGTTGACCATCACATTTTTGTCAGCTCCCTCCTCAAAGGCAGAACTTGACGTCTTGCTTCTCTTTTTTGTCTCCCCCCGCCTCCCCTTTTCCCCTGTCCACATGACAGTCATAAAAATATAATGGAAACAATATGGGAATAATCCTGGTTAGAGCAGCTTCCTTCTGGATGAGAGCTGTGCGCAGAAGCCGGGGAGGCTGCAAGATCACTTTGGAAAGACACTGAGGGTGGGTCATGGCATCCATGTTTCCAAAACTGGTGCTGTGCTCGGACTGTACCGGCAGAATGGGGCCAGTTGGGTACCAAGCACTGGGCATCACACTCGTGTGATAGGAAGATGAGGTTGTTATATTTGATGTTGATTTTTTTTTTTTCTTTTTACTGAAAGGCTCTTTGGGGCAAGGCTGTGCAACCATCAGAGGGTGCTAAAAGCATCCTGAAGCCTTTCCTCCTTCCATCCTGGCCACAGGGGTTGCTGGTCTCTGCCGGACAGGAGCTGCTGTGGATGTGCTTGTTGACTGTAGCCTACTGGCAGCTGTTTGTGGCCAGGAAGGACAATATGCTGATTGCAGAATCCGGTTTAATTACTCACAGCACATGCCATTAAAAGAAATTGGCTTGGCTTTCACAGGACCAACACGTCTGAACTGACTCACCTTCATAAAACTTGGCCCACATGCTAATTAGATGGCTTGGCTTAAAAAGATTGAGCCCCTATTCTACTACCAGCTTGCAAGACCCAGTGTTATTTAAAGATCCTAGGTTTCCTTATATAAGAGTTCAATTGTTTCTTAAAGAGAAAAAAAAAGACCCCAAAAAGAAAAGAAAAAACCCAACCCACACTTTAAAGAGAATATAAATTTATACATCATTGAGTTCTTAATTTTCATGGAATTTCTCTCCCCCTCACAGACAGAAGTTGTATATACAGGATTTTAGTATTTCCTCTCCGGCTCCAGCCCCAATTTGAAGGACTGTAAAAGTTTGAACCGATTCCAATAGCGCGCGGTTTGCATGGTCTCTGCTACGCTGCAGAGTCAAAACAGCCCACACAGTAACAGACATGCAGTAAATCTTGGGAGAAGTGTTTCCTTTCTTCACACACACATACACACACACGCACATGGAGGATTGAAATTCAATTATATTTTAAAAATAATACTGAAATTTGGAGGCAGAAGATAAAAAAAGCAAGCACTGCTCCTCACAGCAAGGAACCTAGCGCGTTTTGAAGCACTATCAGGTTTCACTGAACTTGGAGCTGATGATAACGTGTTTAGCATACTCTGTGGTTGGGCTAGTTTGCAAACACAAACTCATTATTAGTGAATAATCATAACAGTTAATTGTTTTTGGAAAGAGATTTAGAGTCTTCTCACACTGTGTTTTTTGCCTGTCCCATGTACTTTTTTTTCACAAATCTTGGGAAGAACAGAATGTAAAACTGCAGATCATCAAATTAGCCTTTTAATAATGCTGTGAGACCTGCGTGCTCTGCAAATAACACAAAATCCCTCATTCTTCTCTGCTTTTTCTCCCTTGTACATATTATAAACAAAGGAAGAGAGCAGCAGGCTGCGTGCCAAATCTACCCATGTTTTCTTTTTATCTTTCCTTCTATCGCACTTTTGCCTAATTATATCGTGGTGCCTGTAGGAGAGGGGCTTCATCATCAGATATTTCCCAAACTCTCAGCAGCAGCAGCAGCAACAACGATTGTCGCACCCAAATCAGTCCCCAGGGCTTTGCTGGCTGAGTGCGAGGCACATTTTAATAATGGAGAGGCGGTGGGTCGGGGTTTTCCCAGCGATGCTCATATCAACCCCACAGCATGCATCTGGGCTGAACGCCGTGAGCTGGGACAGATCGGTTGTCCTCTGTGAAGGAGGTTGAGTTGTGCTTTCGAGAGGAAAGCAGCTCATTTTGTGGGAGCCACTGCTGTTTGCTGTGCAGGAATAAGCATAGGGACTGGATGTAAAGCCTTTCGTTTCTCTCCCAGGCGAAAGGCTGTGCAAAGGACCCAGATGAGAGATAAAAATGAGAGCTGAGGAAGAGAGACTGGACTGAGGAAGGGGAGAACAAGGAGAGGTAGCAAGAACAAGGAGGGCAGCGAGAAGGTAAAGCCAAGGAAAGGCACATACAGCCCAGGAGCCCAAGAGACCTGAGTGGCTGAAACTTTTCCCTCTCTGAGCTTTGGTGGTTGAACTTTGCCTTGGAATTGGGTTCATGATCGGGTGGAAAATCCATGGGGATTACACCCTCACTTGCTCTCCCCTGGGCATCAGCATTTGTATTTCAAGGGTATTTGAAAGGGTAGCTCAAGTCCTCCCTTCCCCATGGTAGCCTGGAGTGGTTTCTTGCTTACAGGTGTTCAACTGCACAGCAAACCCCAAAAGCCAGAGGAGCTGGGCTGTGGAGGTTGGAGATTCACCCTCTGCCACAGAGTATTAAAAGTGCCTTTGGTTGATTCACTTCTGGAGCATGTGGAGAATTATCCAGGGAAGGGAGTGGGTGAGGCATAGAAAACATCTCCGCCTTGCATGGGGGGTTTGCAACTCTGCTTGAAGTTGTCTAAGTGAGGTCTATGCTATCGACAATTTCATAGCCTGGTCCTGGTTTCCAGTTCCTTTACTATCAGTGTTTGAGTCTGGGCTTGTAGCTGAGCACAGTTCAAGTCTATATCCCTCCGTATCTGTCGGAACAGGTCCAGAGGATGGCCACAAAGATGATCAGAGGGCTGGAGCGCCTCTCCTATGAAGACAGGCTGAGACAGTTGGGGTGGTTCAGCCTGAAGAAGAGAAGACTCCAGGGAGACTTTCCAGTATCTGAAGGGTGCCTACAAGAAAGCTGAAGAGGAACTTTTTACAAGGGCATGTAGTGACAGGATGAGGGGTAATGGCTTCAAACTGGAAGAGAGTAGATTTAGATGAGATATTAGGAAGAAATTTTTCACTATGAGGGTGGTAAGACACTGGAACAAATTGCCCAGAGAAGTTGTGGAGGCCCCATCCCTGGAAGTGTTCAAGGCCAGGCTGGATGGGGCTTTGAGCAACCTGGTCTAGTGGGAGGTGTCCCTGCCCATGGCAGAGGGATTGGAACTAGGTGATTTTTAAGGTCTCTTCCAACCTAAACCATTCTATGATTCTATGAACTTCAGATGGAGTAGGCTAGAGGGTTGGTGCAAGCCAGTGAAATATTAGTGAAATGTGTCCCTGACCGGGGATTTCAATAGCGTGCACAGTAGGAGGCAGCCTGTTGCACAAGTCTGTCTCAAGTCACATTGCTTGTGGTTTTTAACTGGTAACCAGCTCAAAGCCCAGTTTTTTTTCCAAGTATCCAGGATATGTTTTGTACCATCTTTGGTCCTTTCCTCAGCAGCTTCTCTGCTATCCAGTTATTACCTTCACCTGAGTCACTTGGTCAACCAAATTTGACAAAGGCAAGGTGATCTCCTAGATTGTTTGGTTTTTAATGGATTTGGGCACACTGATGGGAGGGAGAGGAGGGACCTGGACTATACCCCTGGGGACATGCTGTGCTGACAGTGCCACAAACCCTTTGCTGCTGGGCAGCGCGTAGGGCAGCACTGGCCGTGGCACGTGCCTCATCTTTCCTGGCCTGGGACAGTGTGGGCATGTTGTAGGGGAAAAATCTTCAGGATAACAGGCTTCACTGAGTCTGCCACCCCAATTTATTAATCTGTAAAGTTCAAAATCCATCATTTCAGCACATCTTGAAATATATCTGTTTGGGGGTTGTTTTGCTTTTTTATGTCCTCTTTTGAATAGCCCTTTGACAGTGCTGGAGAAAGACTCCAAAAGGTGCTTTTCTCAAATTGCTGATGTATAACCCTAGATGTGGCTCTACTCTAAGACCAGGGTACCTACTGCTACAGTTGGCTTCACTGACACATGAGAGGCTTCACTGACACATGAGAGTATAAAGCAGGCTGTATTTAACAACCCTTATTTTGGGTGTTTAGAACAACACCTTCTCTAACCCCACTGCAGCTGGTGCATGGGAGGGATGAGCCTACACCAACACATCTGAACTTCTACTGTTGCGTCCAGCATGCTGTCAGTAACTTATCCAAAAATTTAGATTGCAAATGCCACAATCATTGGAAAAACACTGACCTGATTTTTTTTCCCCAGTTCATTCACCTGTTCATTAGTGAAAATGCTTTCACAGCTGACAGATCAATATAGACTGGTTTCCATGCACCCAGCAGCTCTGAGAGTCTCAATGGATATGTAATTGTCCAAGCCATTTGGGGTCACAAAACAGAGATTTTTTCAGTCACTACACATTAAACTTCTCTAAACTGAGGGCTTGCTGTCACATAAAACTGGTGTGGGATGGGCTTGGGAGCCAGGATTTGGTAGTACTTCATCAGAGTGCTTGCAAGTAAGGGCACCAGAGCCGTTAGGGGCTTCAGGACAGCCATGAACCTAAACGGTGGGGAAAATAAGTCCCTTCACTAAAGAGACAACTGTACTTTTGTTTCCTATTCAGAATGATGTCCATAAGACATTGCCTGGGGCCAGAAGCTCGGGCCAGAAGCTCTCAACTACCGCATGGACAATACAAGTGAGGAGGACTCTGTTATTCAAGGTCCATTTAAAAATACTTAGATGGCTTACAGGGAAGGACAACTTAGCTTAATCTTTCCGGCTCTTAATGTGGTGGGGTTTTTTTCTTTTTTTTGTCCCAAGAGGCTTCAGTGCTTGTCCAAAGGTGTGAACTGGGCACCCTGGGGAGTGGTTTGGGCAAGTCACTTACTTCCCACAGGGACTGCGCTTGGTGGCAGCTGGGGACTTGCCTTCTAGAGAGAGTCTTTTGTCTATTAGACCCCTCTAAGTGGCCTACTCTAGCTGAAGTGCAGCATCACAGACTTATTCCACCCCCTTTTGAGTTAAACTGAGATACAGCCTGGGCTGCTGGTGCAAGGAGTTTCACTATTACAGATCTTGTCATAAACTGCCACCTGAAGGTGCAAAATGGATTTTTTTTTGCCAGAAACATGGGCTTCTTGTCACTGAAAACTAGTGGTTTGGTGAAAGACTTTTTATTAGGATGAGAAGTTGAGCTGTGAGAAACAGATTTTTGTTTGCTTGTTTGTGTGCCTTAGTTACAAAACCAAACATTTGTAAAAAATTTAGGTTTAGCTCCAGCCAAGCTTAAAATTTTTAGCTTTCTTTCAATAACCCAAGAAATTAAAAAATGTTCTTGTGTTGAGCCAAATGCTCTTCTGGTTTAAAGCAAAAGATTTTATTTTCAGGCCTTTGTACAAAAAGCAAAGAACCAAATAGCCATGTGGAAGTGGTAGGTGCCTTATATCCAAAGGCCTGTCTCTTTGGGCGTTTACCCACAGTGAAGGAAACTTAGATGTGATTTCCTCCCCCACCGGTGGAGGGACCAGCTTCAAAACCCAAACTCTAAGGCAACCAGTCCCACCACAAAGCTATATGATACTCAGCAGAGGATGTTCTTCAAATCTACTTCTTAGAGCTTTGTATGACAAAACCCTAAAAATCCTTGCTGCCACAGAAGGAGAGACTATGGCTTTCTCTCTCTAGCCTGTAGATTAGGTTTCCCAATATTCATGTTTATGTATGAAAAATTTAATAGTGTCAATAAGAAAAAATGAAAAATCCCACCAGAAGTCTGTAGCAGGGTTACTCAGATGGTACATTAAAGCCTGTATCCAGGCTGGGAGTATATTTTGTTCGGAGCTCAGCAAACCATGATGCTTCCCACATTTCTGCAAGTGGTTTTGTGTCTCCTACAGGTCACCTGCTCTTGGGGAGCATCTGAAGCTGGGTGCTGCCATCCCCAGCAGTAGGAGGTGGTGCGTGGTTCCCGGCTGGTCCATCGTACAGCACTCTTCTGTGGAGCTGACGTCAATAAAACAACCCACTGGGTTTTGGTAATGCTTAATTGTGTAGCTCTGTCCTGTGGTCTGGTGGTTTGGGGCAGGAAGATGGGAGATGTTTGGATTCCCCCAGGAAAAGAAAGAAATTGAAGTGAGGTCTCTTGCAGTCTGAGCAAATGTACTAACCATAAAGCTATTAGATAAAAGAAAAGGGTGTTGATGTGTATAAGGGAGAAACAATCATAACTGCATTTTGGGGTAAATTTACTCTCCACTGAAAATAAATAGTCTGGTCTTCTCTGCTAAGAAGTCACAGTCTCTCATTCAGATCTTTGGGTTCTCTGTTCACAAAATGACCTTTAATTGTGTTAAAGACTTTGCAAATCTCTGTTTCAGGGAGAGTGGTAGCCAGAATGGAATGGCTCCTTACGTAAAGCCGAGAGACATGAATAGTTCAAGGCAGCTGCAGGGATTAATGCTTTGCAGGGCGGCTCTTTGTCTTGGGCCATGGAAAGGACTGGTATTTGGCACTCTGTTTTGTTGCATATTTTATGGTCTGGAAGAGGTCTTAACATCTTTTATAATGCAGTTGCTCCACAATGGCTCTCTTCAATGGGGCTGCAAGCTCATTGGTAGGGCTGAATGAAAACATGCGCTATTTTTCTTTTTCTATGGGCGTATGGGATGGGATGCTCTCCACCAAGGAATTCTGTCCAGGTGGGGCTAAAAGACTTGCTTCTAGGATCTGAGATTTCAAAGGTCATGAGATTTGGGGTGGAGTTGTGAGTTTTGGCAAGATGACACATGTTTTTGGTTTGGTTTCTGCTTTCACAATGGGAACATGCCGATGTAGCGAGCCATTGGCACAGGGTACTGGGCTCTGAGACCATGACCAATGCACTGTGATGCCAGAAGTGGGAATACAAAGACTATCCTCAGTAGACATCAGCTCAAGATATTCAGCAGTAGGATCTCTCACCTGTAGTAAAGGAGATGATCTCGAGCCTTGTAGGATGATTTGAGCTCTGAGGCCACCTGCTATTTTATGCACTGAGCCAGTATGCTAATTGCTGCATTATAGGCAAACAGAAGATATCTTGGTCGTACGTCCTACCTGCAGAAACTTGCTGCTGCACCAGTTATTATTCCAAATTACTGTCATTTTGCTTCTTTCTTACAGTTTATTCCTTCTTTGTAGCATATATTTGCTTTCCACTTGTTTATTACAATGGCATTTCTCTCTTCTGTCTCAACCTTTGCTTCCTAAAAACTTGTAGAATGTCTGGCCACCACTGTTGTTGAGCTGGAGGCACAAACCAGATGCACCCTCTTTCCACGCTGTAGGAAATCTGTAGGGATGTGGTCCCATTTTGAAACTTGTGTAAGGGGGAAATGCACATTCTGTGAGATCATCCACTGTGATATCTGTTGGGAAGAACTAGACATGCCATGAGCCATGCTCAGCTCACCCAAACCCCGTCTGACAGGAAAAGGAATTCCTGTGTAATAAAAATTAAGATAATTGCTTGTGAAGAAATGTTTCATTGTAGAGGGTATTTCCATACACATTAGTGGACAGGAGGTCAAATTCAGAGAACATAAGATCAAGCCCTGGGAGAGGTGACTTTGTTTTTCATTAAATTACCATTTTGTATTCTTTTCTTTTTTTTTCACAGATATTGTTGGTTTCTGGGGTAAGTCCCCACTTACTTTTCTGGGGAAAGTTTAAAAGCCCTAAAACCTGTGGGGGCTCTGAGCAAAGGTAATGTCAGTGTTCTCTCTACCTCTTCCACATCTATTGAGGAAGCTATTCCTCAATATATGTTGAGGAAGAAAACAGCCTTTTTCTTCCAGCATCTCAAAGTGCAAAACTGAGTATCTCACCTTGCCCCGTCTGACTCCCCCAGTCAGGAGAGCAGCACCTGGGCAGGGCCAGACCTGGATGTGAAGATACCAAGAAGATGGAGTTTAAAGGAGTCACAGCTGTTTGTGGAGAAGTACCTAGTCCTCACCCTTTACCTGTTCTGATCCTGCCTGAACAAACTTCAGGTCAAGGGATCATGAAAATAAGGTGTGATTTTCTTGTTCAAGAGAGGGAAAATTAAGAAAGGGAAAAAGGCAGGAGGAATTAGAGCTATTATATGTGCAAGGGCTTTTGTGGCCCATTTTAGGGCTTTTGTGGCTGGGGTAAGGGCAGTTGGGTAGAGGATGAGGACAGAGCTGTGCAGAAGACTCTGTTTTGCTCTTAAGTCTTCCACTTCTCTACAAATACACATAAGCTCAGGATTATTTGGGTTAGATTCATAGTAAGGTTTGCTAGGAGAGGTAGCAGGAGACAGACTAGGTGGGAAAAGAAAGTATGAGAAGATGCCTTCAAAATATTCAGAATGAGGAGAGATGCTCTTGCTGGTGTTCACCGCGGACTTGGAAGGCTGTGGGTCTATCCTGGGGTCAACCATAAGGCACATATTGACAATTGTAAGGTGCACTGGTTTCAGCTTATACATTTACTTTGCAGTTGTAACAGGCTAGGAGCACATACACTCAGCTGTGCTCAAACGTTGAGCCTATCACTGTGTTCATTTGTGAGTGCTTGTACAGCTCCATAGACTTCTGGTGTGGTGCTGGCCACATAATTCCTTCACAGTGGTTCAGAGAAGCTAGAAGCCTGTATGAGATAAGGGAGCCCTTTGACTGAATTCCTTGAGCATTAGGGGGCCTGCTCTATCAGTTTGAGGTACAACATGAAAAACATTAGGTCTCCATCTGGTAAATAATTCTTGGCTTTCCACTAAAGGGGTCTAAGAAGGAGATAAGCAGGGCACCTTTTGAAAAAACTTTATTTTCTCATCTACTTTGTGTCTGATAAAGGCCATCACTGGCATATTAAGGGCAAAGATTTGCAAAGAAAGATTCTCTGTTTCTGTCTGCAGGAGAAGGACAGTGATTGTGCAGTCAAACAGCACCTCACAGTTAGGATCTGCAGAACTAGCTGCCCGAACTAGCAGAAGCTCAGATCTGAGCTTCCTGGCAACATATTGCTGACAAATGGGATTCCCAAACACTCAGATTCATTCAGATTTTGGTAGCTGCTTATTTTATGCACTAGTCCAAGGGGCCCTCAAAACAATATGTTTCACCACTCTGTCCTTCCAGAGAGACCTCATGTCAGTTTGATACGGAGGGGCCTTGGACCAAAGTGCCATCTGAGGAGTAGTGATTGCCTATCTGCTCATCTCCTTCAGCTGCACTGTCCAGAGAATATTTTTTCTCTTTGTCCCTGACTTACTATTATCTCTTCCTGTTTGTCCTTGATTTTATCAGTTGAGAATGTGCCTATGTATTGTCTACAATGGATTTTTGAATGAGTGCCTTTTGGCCAGCTGGTGCTGTTGGCATTTTGGGGCAGACTGATGAGAAGCAAGGCGAAGGAATTGGATTCAGGACTCCAAAAAATGAAACCACCTCATTTTTCATCCTCTTTGATTAACTCCCTGGTTTATTTGCCTGTAACAATGACAAATGACGCCACCAGCTGATGCTATCACATTTGGCAGAGTCAGCCTAGTTTTGAACTCGGCAATTAAAACTCTACATGGGACAGATTTATAGTAACGTTTCACAAACTCTTGGGGAAAAAAATGTCTTTGACAGATACCAGCTAAGTGGGAATCTGAAAGGTTCTTAACAGCAAGAACAAATAGTTCCTTTATGTCCTATCTATTTATTCTGAGCTACTAATATCCACTAATGTTACTCACTAGCATTATTGTAGGATGTCTGTGTTTTATTCTTATTGTTTTTTTTTTGTCTGTTTTACTGTCAGTCTATTCCTGCTCTTTTTTACACCAGTGTAAATTTGGAACACTTCCATGGAAATTAACTGTGCTAGCTTTACAGTAGTACAGGCTCCAGACAGGCTTAAAATGCCTTGTCCGAGCAGCTGAGGACAGGTGGTTGCTTGTTGAAGGAAAAATCTCACCTTTCACTTAAAAATCTGCTTTTTGCCTTCATGGGTCTTAGGAGAGTCTCTCTGAATGCAGAAGGCTCAAACCAAGAAAGCAAACTAAAACTCCAGATATATTCTGTCCCTCTTGTTATTATTACCTGGGAGGTGGCTGGGAAGGTGTCTCATAGTTGTTGAGTCTTCAGGTCAGATATTACTGAATGTTAGGGCTTTGCAAGGAAGTGACCCCATGCCATGCTTGTATCCATTAATGCCAACAACAGTTTTGTGTGCAGAGATGCTCTGCATGTGGGATGGACCCAAACCTATTCCCTTCCTGAATCAGACATCTGATGTGTTTTACAGCTGGTGGAGAGGAACAGAAGCTTCCAACTTCCCTGAACTACTTGAAATGCCACATTAGGGAGCCATAAGTCCCATCTAGTGTCCTAAAGTCCAGTTTAATCCCCATCATGGCTATGACAAGCGTGGTCAAACTTTGAGCCTGAAAGCTCTGTACCCAAATCCTTATGTCCCTGCAAGTCATGGCACATAACCCATGTCCGGGAAGATGGGAGAGGAGGAAATCTTCAGGAGAAGCTCCAGATGTGGCTCACAGGACGGCAGAGGGTTCCCATGAGACACTGCAAGATGGGAGCAAGAAGACCATTGGGACATTTTCTTGCCTACCCAGGCACAGGGGTTGTGGGGTGGTTGTGTTCAGATCCACTTTGCTGTGAAATGGCTCTGATAAAAGCAGGAATGTGATCACCCGTGCCTGCCTGTGTGTGGCATGCTGCACGTGCAGGAGGAGGATGAGTCAGTAACAACACAGCTGGTCCTCCAGAGGAGATGCAGGTAGACCTAAAGGGCCCTGCCTTTGCCATGAAGTCTAAACTCATGGATTACTGGCAAAGCCACCAAAGTGAGCGGCTGTGTTGTAAGTCCGACCTGTACAATGCAATGCACTCGTCCACCCCTCCTCTCCCGCAGTGCTGTTAGTAATTCATTCTGCACATCTGCTAATGTTCCTCGTCTCTCTCTGCTGCCCATGCCTTTTGTTTAAATGTTAATATCGCGTGTGCAACCTTTTATCTGGAGATGAAGATGGATTGCTGTGTCAGGTTGGATTTAAATTCATTTTGCTGTTAAAAATTTGTAATTATATTGAAAGGTTGTATGAAGTCCAAGACCTCTCTGGGCTACTGTGGTTAATTAGCTGCCACAGATATTGTGCATTCAATCAAATCATTCTCACTGCATTAAATTAAGTTATTAAACATTTGAAATAGTTGAGATATTAGCAATGCTTGATTGCTGGAAGGTCACACACTTCGTTACTCATCTAGGCCAAGTGTTGTGTGTTGGGCAATTTAAGTGCAAATGGACTTGCAGGTTGAAGAACCCTCTGAGAAGGCATTTGCTAATGGTTGGCAGATTTGCACAGACACTGAGAATGTAGTTAGAGGCTGAGGCTGGGACCTTCATGAAAGCAATGAGTTCCTCATGCAGCAGATCAAATGAGGTCTGTCCCTGCTTACAGGCTCCACCTAGCAAACAGTGTGCACTAGGGACCTATTGAAAAGGTCCTGTCCCTTTGAAGGAAGGGAGAGGATTGCTCCAAATAAGTTCAAATGGGAGAAATGAGATAGCTTTTTAGGATGATATGAAATTGGAATTGTGTAGGGAACTACTACATATAAATGGAAATAGATGAGTTTGTGCTGTTACTCTGGTAAATGTTGGCTTTTGTTCTTGTCTTTCTTTTCTAAGGGCCTTGTCTCTCACACCATCCTTCATGCCAGAAGGTCCAGGTGGGTCCCATGTCCAGTCCTGGCCATTGCCACATGCTGGATGTGTGACTCATGCTGAGCTCCTCACAGCCAGATCTACACCATCTGCGATGTGCTGGGACACCTACATACCAGAAACAACCAGAGGAAGACTCTCTACCTACACAGGTCAGCTGGACCTGGTGGGTAGCTTGCAGGGTGGAGACGGCACTGCGCTGGTGGTGGTGATATATTCCCAGTTGCAACCTCTCCTCATTCTCTTAACTTGATTTTGTCCTGCTACACTACGAAACACATTGCTGATCCATGGCAAGAAGCTGCACACACTCTTCCAAATGACTCCAGTTCCCCTCCCACACATGCCAGCAGCCCAGTTTATCCCTCCTGCGTTTGGCGCTCTGCTCCCTCCTGTGTGTTGCTATCCCTGCTGGCAGGCCGCTCCTTGCTGGGCGGGAAGAACAGCTTTGGAGATGTTATTGGCCATTTCACATGCCATCAAAAGCCTTGTGGCCATAGACAGGGAAGATGTCTCTTGAAGGTACATCTGGTGGCACAGACAGGCAAAAGAAAGCCAGAGCTGTGGGCCAGGCTCTGCCCATCATGTGAAGTGGCTGAGACAACCGGTGAGGTAGCTAACACAGACATTTTAGAGATTGGGAAACCGAGGCAGAAGGTTTCACAAGGTCACAGACAACAGAAATCATCTCTTTTCAGGAAACAAACCCAAATTGTTTGCTGCAGCACGGGGTCCATATTTCAAAGCAATGCAACAGATCCTCCCTCCTTAGCAACTCCCAACTACTGCCTCCATGTCCCTGGGCAAGTGAGGCAGCAGTGAATATTCAATTCTCCAAGAAAACTGCAGTGAGCTGTATTGTACCCCTGATTCTTATTCCAGGTGCTCCCCAGAAATTGATACTGCTATCTGCTCCTCTGCAGGAGCATGACGTGCTTGTCTTCATTGATCTTTACTTTGGAAAAATACAGAGGAGAAGAGGTTATTGTTTCTGTCTCCGCTGGACATGTGCTATCTTCCAGATCCGCAGCCTGCAGCTGGTTTTCTTTGTCAAATGATTTTGGCTAAGCTGCCATGATAATTACACAGCTGGGCAGTGGGAAATCCCGCCCAGTAGCTGACGCCCGCCTAATCGCTGCTGGTTGTGTTCGGAGACTCGAGGACCTGCTGTAATAACACTGCCACTTAATTAGTCTTTTCCTGAGTAACAGCTTTGGAAAGCAAAGGAATTGTAGCTTTCTAGATCCTCTTAACTATGTGAGTACACGATGGGCAAAAACAGTCCTGATAAAGAACTATGGAGGGAGGCTATGCAGCTGGATGTCAAACCTTGGCCCTGCCTCAGTTTCCCATTCTTGGGTTTCTCACTATCTGGTGTCAAGAAAATACAAATAACAGCCGCTCCTGGGACACGGTTTATTATAAGGTCATTGCAGTTCAAGTGTCAGAATAAATCTATACATTTCCTCCTCTGCCAGGGCTGTCTGGCATGTCAACCACCTCTCCATTTGTGGGGATTTCATCATGGGCAGCTCCAGCTCGCCTTCCAGGCTAACTGCTCTGCTTAAGGACCTCTAAAATCAGCCTGTGCTGGTATTTTAGCTTATTTCTAGGTTTGTATTAATGACAGTGTCTCTTCTATATTTGGAGGTTCAGATACATCACTTAACAGTGAGCTGAATCACAGTAATTTACTGTGCCTGTACTTTCACCCTTTTGCAACTGGGAAACCTTTTGCAGAGATTTAAACTAATTTATTCCCCTTGTCTTGCTTCTTTTGGGCTTAGGGGACAGCCACTGCTAACCATGGCTCAGCTGACAGGCAGCTGTGCACAATGTCAATGCTTAAATAATCTTTGCTGAAAATCAAATTAAAAATAGTGTGAGGGCCATTATTATCCAAATGTGGGGAAGAAAAAGAAAAGCAAAATCTCATCTGCTTCTCCTCTTCACCATCTACTCAGACCTCTTAATCCTTCATTACCCTCTTCTCCTCACTTGCCCTGTGAGAACCTACCAGCTTCTCAGACTCTCCTTGTTCCCAACCTGTCTTCAACTCCTGACAGATACCTTCGTCCTCATAACCAGCCCCTGACCTACCTCCTCCTCACCCATGCATTCCTTATTCCTTCCCTTCTCAAAACCGCCCCAAATCCATCCCTTCCTGTCATCAGTTCTTGACTTGGCTGATCACTCCAAACATGCTGCTCAAACTCCTGCAAGTTGACATTTTTGCTGTGTGGCAATCCCATTTTAGCCCAAGTTTGAGACTCTTCACCTCCCCTCTCCCTCCTGGCATACTCTCCTACTTGCCAGCGACATTGCCCTCCCCATGTTCACACTCCTCCTCCTGGCATTCCTCACAGAAGTCCTAGCTCTGGCAGGGTCATCAAATACCTAGTTCAGTGCCTCAACCAAAGAAAATATTCAAACAAACCTTGAAAGCAAGAAAAGAGGATATTTCCAGGAAAAAAGCAGCCATGAGACAGCTCTACTTTATTCTAAGGACTCCAAGATCTCTTAGTTTTAACTAGGCAAAGAATGGTTCTTTCAATGGCCATTTAATGGGAGATTGGTTGCAAGACTGAAATTCAAAACCCGGTCCAAATTCACAGAACTTTAGAAAGTTGAGATTTGTTATTGTAGTTTGGATCCCTGTTGTAAAAGTGCAGTCTACACTCCAGCACTCAGACTCCAGGCCAAATTTCCCTTACTTCTGTGCAGTTTCTGGTTTCAGTATTGGGTCAGATCAAAGTTATCCCTGGGTACAAGGTGCAAACATCATCTCAGTTCTGAATTGGGTTTGCTCTTCAGCTCCATCTCTGAGTTCAGTGCTTGGGGTAGAAAAGTATTAAAGTTCTTAATTTTCTTTTTAGTTGCTAGTATTGTGTTTGTGTTAGAAGTCCATGATACTTAATTTTTCCTGTACATTTTTCATATCCACTTTTCCTGTACCAAACCTTGAATATTAATGCAGACTGTGTCAGCGATATATTTTGTGGAGCTTATGTGATGGACCCAGAGTCAGCAGCTCAGACGAACCTGTGGGTAAATGCTGTTTGGATGCTTTGGAGGACAGGTACCAGCACCTTCATCTCCCAGAACCATGGGCACAAGTGTGGCCCGTGTGGTCCTAGTACAAGATCTACCTAATTTGGACTCCAGATACTTATTTTCTTTTGTTACATTTCTTAATTTCCACAGAGATAGTTGGCATTTCATAGTAAAAGCTGAAGCCATTCCCACCTTAGAGTTGTTTGTCCCTGGGCGGTCAGCACGGCTGTTCCACAGCCGTAAGGCTTGGCCACATGGTGGTCCAAACCAGAACATGGTCACAGCCCTGAGTCGTGAGGGCAAGAAAAATGAGCTGGGGAGAGGAGATAAAAGTGAGGGTGTGATAGTCTCTCCAAGGGATCTGCTTACAGAGCTGGATGAAATTGTTCATTCAAAACATTCTTTTTGCCGAAAATGGCTTTAAAAAGAAAAAAAAAAATCTGTGGGAAATGTCCAATTTCAACAACAATTTTGGGGTTTTCATTGAGAAAGAAAAACCTTGAAAAATGTGCAGTTTTTTGGCAAAGGAAAGCTAAGGAGTTTGGCGAAAACCCAAAACAAAACCAAAACCCAGAAACCCCAAATTGTTTTGGTTTGTGGCCAAAATGTTTTCAGTTTTTGATTGCCAGAAACTAAACATTTTTCAGTTTTTGTTTTTTCAATGAAAACCCCCAAACTTCTGCAGAAGAACGTTAAGATAAGCTTTTGTTTTCACTGGTTGTCTTTCATAGGAACAGAAACATTTTCTGGCTTTACCTTTTTCGTCTGTGGATAGATGCATGTGTGACCGTGGGATAGTGATGCCTCGTTTGTGAGCTCCCTTTGTGTGTCAACTTGAGCTGCAGCATTTTCTCTTTCTGGCTTAGTTCCTCCAGCCCTGGCTGCCTGCCAATTGCTGGCTGTCCACGGGCAGGTTTGAGCATCCCCTGCAAAATACTTTGGACCTTCAGCTTCCAGAGATGTCAGTAGCATCTGAAGATGGCAAGCGTATTGTGGGAGTAGCTGGGCATCATGCAGGATCTGGCCTTCAATGAAACTACCTTCATCTTGGCGGGGAATTCTGGATTATGCAACACCTCTTGGCTTCCTAATTGTGATTTTCCAGCCTTGCTTCCCACCCACCGTGCCTGGGATTACACCTGTTTTAGTATGCATGTTCTGCATTGCTGTGTTCCAGCTTGGATACACTCCCTTAAAAACAATTACTTCATGTGGCAGATCTAGTTAACACCCCCTAGCAGCCCTTGAGCTGCCTCTGACCCTGCAGATGCTAAGTGTTAGCACTTGTGCTCTAGTTGCTGTAATTCTCATTACCTCAGTGTAGACAAGATCTGTTTGCACCTTGAAAGCTTTAAAATCTTCTAAAATCATCCAGCTATGGATGGTTTGATGGTGGTGGTGGTGGGTTTATTCCCAATGGTGCTGAGTGCCAGTATCTGCCAATTACTTCACTGGAAGTATGTGAGATGGGCACTCATGGAAGCTCAGCCAACTTTTTGCCCTTTACCACCCCACTGAAGTCATCGCCAATTATAAAGCCAGGCCCTTGTGGATTTTCTTCTCGGTTTCAGATGTGAAGGTGACCAGCTGTTGACTGAGTGTTGCAGAGATCTTTGGAGAACAGTACACATTCGGCTTGGAGATGAAGAGCTAAATTCAGACCATTTGTGTTCTTGGCATGGTGTTCGTCCTCATCGGCTCTGTGTTTGCTTTAGAAGTCAGACTAGCTGGCATGCCCCGGCTGCTGGCTAATGTGGATTAATTCTGGCTCTCTTCAGGCTTCAAGGAAACAGATTGTGGAGAGGTTTTCATCACAAGAGGAATTAAAGAAGCTAGCAAGGTATCTTAACCCAAACCATGTCACTGATGGCTTTCAATCGAGAAGGACAGATGAGATTAACCTCAAAAACCCCTCAGCTTCCTTGTGGAGACTGTAAACCACAGTGCCAAGTGAGAGAGGAATGCAGGAAGAGGATCATTCTTATGTGGACATGTAAGGAACTGGAGTTAGACCACCAAGCCCATTCCACATTGGCCACTGAACAGTCATCAGAGGGTGTTGACTTTTGACCACTACTGTTTTCGTTAACAGGGAAAATAAAACCATATGTTGCCTAAGTAGATGCACAAAACTTTTCTCCAAATCCCTACAGACAAACTGTCAGCAGCAAAAGTATTTACTTTGGTAATGCAGCTGGGCTTAATCCCAGCCCCATTGTGTTTGTGCATGCCTTTTCACCACTGAGCTCAATAACATGCTGTTTGCGAAGAGGGTGAATGAATGCATGCAGTATGATTTCGGTTATTAGGCCTATCGGTTACAGCCTGAGACAAAAGGCTGGAGTCAACAATGGTAGCACTACACAGGCACTGCTCATGCTTCAAGTTAGGCTAAATGGAAATCTTAGTCATCAGTCACGTCAACTAGCCATCAGCTTGAGGTAGGCCAGCGGGACTTGGCCCGGTGGTGCGGATCCTCAGCTGGCTTAAATCAGCGTAAATCCAGTGCAGTCCAAGGAGCCACAGCTGAGGATTCTGGCGCCTACTGTCTATTTGTGAGTTTAGTGGTTGCTGAATACTTAATTTGCTGGGCTGCAGGCTCCCACAGCTGAGTGATGGTGTGCTCACAGCCTACTCTTTCCCGACTCGGAGGACAACAAACCCTGGTGAGGTCCCTGGCTGGGACCTTTGCAGGTACCAGCCCTCATCTGAGAGTTGGGGTCCTGGGTGACTGCTCCTCCTCTCCCTTCTGCTTTCCCAGGTCTCCACGTAGAACAAGCTGGTTGACATTGCAAGGACTGAGGGCAAGAGCAATAGTTGGGTGGAAAGGCTAGTCTATAGGGGTTGGGTGCTCGTGTTAAGTAGATTTATAATTAGGAGGGTTTCAGGCAGTGAATTGGCAATGGTGATGGTAATGGGGAATGCACTACAGCTCTGACCTCAGGTTAGGTACTCTGTGATGTGCTCTCTGTGGAGGACACATCCAGGAACGAGCTGCCTCCTTGTGTGATAAGCTGACCTGCAAGGAATATGTTGCATGTGTTTCTGCAAGGCTTCGGCTTATGCATGCATTCAAAATGGTGCCATCACTGAGTTTTTGAAACTGTCTGTGGCTTGGGTGCAGCCAATATCATAGAATCATAGAATGGTTTGGGTTGGAAAGGACCTTTAATGGTCATCTAGTCCAACCCCCCTGCAATGAGCAGGGACATCTTCAACTACATCAGGTTGCTCAGAGCCCCATCCAGCCTGACCTTGAATGTTTCTAGGGATGGGGCATCTACCACGTCTCTGGGAAACATGTTCCAGTGTTTCACCACCCTCACTGTAAAAATTTCTTCCTTATATCTAGTCTAAATCTACTCTCGTTCAGTTTAAAACCATTACCCCTTGTCCTATCGCAACAGGACCTACTAAAACATCTGTCCCCATCTTTCTTATAAGCTTAAGTATTGAAAGGCTGCAGTAAGGTATCCCTGGAGATTTCTCTTCTCCAGACTGAACAACCCCAACTCTTTCAGCCTGTCCTCATAGGAGAAGTGTTCCATCCCTCTGATCACCTGTGTGGCCCTCCTCTGGACCCACTCCAGCAGGTCCGTATCTTTCCTGTGCTGAGGGCCCCAGAGCTGGACACAGTAGTCCAGGTGGGGTCTTACCAGAGTGGAGTAGAGGGGCAGAATCACCTCCCTCGACCTGCTGGCTGTTCTTTTGAGGTATCCCAAGATATGGTCGGTTTTCTGGGCTGCGAGTGCACATTGCCAGCTCATGTCCAGCTTTCCATCCACCAATACCCCCAAGTCCTTCTCGGCAGGGCTGCTCTCAATCCCTTCATCCCCCAGCCTGTGTTGATACTGGGGCTTGCCCTGACTTAGATGCAGGACCCAAATATGGGTCTGGATGCAGTGCCATAGGAAGATCCCCAAATTAAACAAATTTACCCATGCACTAGTGTGGTATGAACCCAGCCCAGAGCAGGAATATGTCTTTACTTCAGGCTTTGCCGTAGTAACAGGCTTCTTTTCTTGCATACATCAGTTCCAACATCCCCTTCCTTGAGCAGGAGACAAAGAATAAAAGACTGAACTGCCTCATGGGTGATGAAGGGATGGGGGTAGAAAAAAATGGGTGAAATTTACATGGAAAGCGAGGAAAGAACTGAAAGGTTTGGAGTGAACGGAGGTTTCCCATGCAAGGCATGGAACTGAGCAGGTGTGCTGTTGGGAGCTATGTGTAATTTGAGGGAATGGGGCAGGGAACAGTAAGATAGGTGAACATCTGTGGTCAGCATTCATGTGAGACACCTGAGATGGGAAAGCTCACAAAAGAACAGATTTGGTGCCTGATCTGGCTGGTTTGCATCTCCCCCAAGGCCTGCTTCAAACCCTCAGCGTTCATAACCCTCAAACACGGAGTTACTCTGCAACTGGATTTTGATGCGGCTGAGTCCAGAGCAGAAAAGCAAAGGCAGGTGTCCCGGTTGCTGTCACTGCAAACACCTGCAGGTCCTCTCCCAGAGGCAGCGTGCTGTCAGCATGCCCCTGTCCCCATTGTGCTTAGGCTGGTGACAGGGCACGGTGCACACCCTCATTGCAAACTTACCAAAGGGTTGCTCTACAAAGTGAAAAGCTGCTGCAATTTCAGTTTGGGAAGCAGGGAAAGGCCACCTGTCCTGTCCAGAAGAGCTGCAATATTTCAGTATGGTTAAAACGGAGAATCCTTTCTCACACAGCTGCAGCTGGAGGTGTGGAAGCGGTTAAGCTCCCATAAGAAGCTGTTTCAATGGGCTCTCCTTGTGCTGGAAATACCATGTGGAGATGAATTTCTAGCAAACGGAGTTGTGCTTCAGGTGTGAGGAACCCTGACCATGGTTTGGCTCAATGCAAATCAACCCATTCCCAAACTTTGGAAATAAGTGAGGAAAGGTAATTTTGGCCACCAAGAGAGCCAAATTTTTCATTGTAAAGCAAATATAAAGAACTTCTTTCTCTCAGGGTAAAGGCTGATAGAGAAACCAAATCTTCCCAGCTAAGAGAAGATCTGGTTCTGCTGAGAATTCCATGAGGATGCAATGTTTCGTTCTAATATTCTATGATAAACTTGAATGGATTGCTGATAGACCTATGCAACACAAATCGTTTAGACCAGCAAATAAACCCATGACAAGATAAGTGATTTAAAATATCCTTTGGAGAGCTACATAACAAAGGAAAACATCTGATTTAGGCTAAATTCCCTAAAATACCCCTATACAACTTGGGACACTTGTTTTAGGGCTGTTTGACACCTTTTGCCTCACAATGTCAAAAAGCGTTACAGTGCTATCAATTATTTCTGTAATATCGAACCTTTGGGATAAGAAGTAGATGTGTTTTGGGGCACAGCAAGACAAGAAGGACAGGGTGGTGCCGAGAAATTAAACCAGAGAGAAAGCCCAGCACCTTTGACATGCTCTGGCATGGAGCACGTTCAGCATCGCAAAGCTATGACTGTACCAGAGTATGGCCATCACTAATACAGTCTGATTAAAATGCCAACACTGAGTGTGCTGTGAGCTGCATGAGAGGGAAACCTGTCCTGCCCTGGAGAGTCTGTACGTGAGCTGGTGGGCGCAGTGAGGCGAGGGCAGGGCTGGGAGGCTCTGCAGAAGAGACATTGAGGTTGAAGACAATGAGGCAACTGCTAAAAAACACCCATGGAAAAACACTGATATTTTTTCTGGTTTTCTGGGGAGTGGCAAAATGACTTTTTTGTGGAAGAATTTCAGCTTTCAGCAGAGAAAATGATCCTTTNCTTTTTTTTTTTTTTTTTATTTAGGCTGGAGGCTGTTGTTGCCACTGAATCGTAAGTTTTTATTTGAAATTTCCTATGAGCTGGGAGACCGGGAGTTATTCTAAATAACCCTTTCTATATAAAAATCCTAAACCTCTCAACATTGCCCTCATGCTGCTCCTTCTAGTCATCCAGGGGACAGTCTCCCATTCAAGCTTCTCCTCAAGCAAAGCTGCTTTAAGGGAATTCCAATTCTCCTTAGCCCCAAATATTTTCCTGCTGTTGCTTGGCAGTGTGCTGTCCCGCTGTTGTGCCAAAAGAATTGCTTGTGGGTCGTGCTGCACATGGGGTCCGTGCACTTTTTTTAATCTCTATTAATTTATTTACCCCCTTGACCCCAAGCGTTTTCTTTCACTGACTTGGTTTAGAGGTGGTTGTGTGGTTCCAAAGGAGGAGGACATTCAGGGACCTCTTTAGCTGGCTTTGCCTTTGGAAAAATGTCACGTGGAAGATGTTAGGGGAGCATTTTCTGGCCAGTGCCACGTGTTATTGAAGCGATCATCTCTTTGAAATCAGTCCCTGGCGGAACAAGGTCTCCTCTGCTGACCTCAGCGTTGCATCTTCATGGGGCAATTAACTCCGGGTAATTAAGGTCTAAACAGCACGCTACAGGGCAGGTATTGTGTGGTGTGCAGTATTGCTCAGGAAAGGACAGGAACATGAGCACTCCCCGAACAGTGATGGGTTAGCTAATGCCATTTTAAAGGCTTCCCATGTCTTCGCTTGGCCCTGGTGCCCTGAGCAGGCTGCTGCAGGAGAGAGGGTTGAACCACAGGAAAATTATAAGTGAGTTAAAATGTTCATGGCCTCCTCAAGCCAGCTAGGATGCTATTTAAAGGAATGTGTTACTCCCTGCTGTATCTTCTGGTCTGCACAGGGAGCTTTCATTAGAGCAGCTGGCAGAGAGAGGGAGATAGTGCCTTGGAGAGCTCATGCGGCTTTCCACAACATCTCGGCTTGAAAGAGCCTTTGACTGTGCATCTTGCAAAATGTTTTCTCTGAGATGTCAAAATACGCATCAGTCAAACCAAAGGAGTCTGGAATGTATTACGTGCACATTGGTGCACTGTTACCAATAGAGCTGCAGCCATGCAGGAGGGGATCACCGCAGGCGCTCCCCGAAGCTCTGCAAAGGCACTGTGGTCCTCAGGGGATTTCTGAGATCCTGGGGTGTACCTCCACCTCTGTCATGGTGGGGACAAACCTTGAACCCAGAGGGGGTTCCCCCCAGGGGGGACAAACCTTTCAAACCGCATTGGGTTTGAAAGCAAGCAAGCAACTTTTTGCTACCCCATCTCTCCAAGAATGGCTGGTCTCTTGGCTTTCTTCTCTTCCAAAGCGTGAGCTCACATACGTGTAGCCTCCCAGGGGGGGATGGGAGGGTGCATGGGCAGGGACAGAGAGTCATGTGTCACCGCACACAGTTACAGCCTCCATAGGGACTGTCTAAGCTGGGAGCCCTGGAAGGTGATGTAGCTTCCAGACCCAGTGTAGTCCTGTCTTGCCCCAGAAAACACGGTTTGTGGATCGGAGGCCAGCGTGCCCAGCTGTGTCTGACCCATGAAGTTGAGGAGTGGGAGACTGACCATTACACAGCCTTGCAAACGTGCCAGGCAGTGTCGTGTTGTGGGAGGCAAGTAGCAGGAGCACATGTTGTGTGTTTCACACCGAGCCTTGAGGACTTGAAGGCTGTTGGAGGGGGCTGGGGAACAACACCACCCAAACTTCCCTAAGGAAAATACACAACAAAGCAAATGCTGATAACACAGGGATGGACAGGCAGGGAAGCTGCTTTTAATAAAACTACTGGACATGTCTCTGGAGCCTGTTGAGAGCTGCTTTTGGTGTCCGTGTTGTCAGAAAACATCCAAGTGTGGCCTCGAGCATGGCCAGAGGGTGTCCTTCAGAGCATGTGGGATCTCGTGCTCTTGGCCGGGCTCAGTGGCTTGCTGAGCTGCTGGAGCCCTCCCGACGGTGCCAGGCTGACGGCTCTGGTGGTGCCAGCCATGTCCCCTGGGCAGCCCGGGGAGAAGGTTCCTCCTGAGCCGCTCGTTTACAGGAATGCAGGCATAGTGTTTCCATGAGTAAGCCTCGCTTGCAGGGGTGCATGTTTGCAGGATGAGGCCATGGAGCGAATTAGTGAGCTCCCAGCCTGTTGTGGAGCTGGCGAGGTACACGTGGTGTGGAGCCGGGCAAATGCACGCTCAAGAGCTTTTAATTTCACGCTTCCTGAGCAGGCACACTTTGCTCCATAAAAGCTGCAAGACTCTTGGTGGTTTTATTTCTGTATTAAATTTAGCATTTCTTTAAAAGCAGAAAAGCCTAAAAATGAGGCTGGGTACAGAGCTGGGGCAGACTTGCTTGTGGGCTGGGGCAAGGGACATCTTTCTAGTTTGCACTAACGGTGTGCACAATACGGTGCGGTCCTGCCCTGTGCATCTGAGACAGTTCATGTCACTAATCATTCAAAAATACGCATTGCAAACATCTTGCTCAGGTTGAGCTCTGGCCCTTCCCTTCTAAGCACAGAGGATAACAGATGAGGTGTGAGGCAGGGTGTGTTAGGGATCCCCAAGCAAGGTCAGCAGGGGTTAGTACACCCAAACAGCAGGTCCCCATTTGGCCCTGATCGCAGTCCTGTGTCATGTTAACACCGCAGCACTGGAGCTGATATGCTCCCACAAGGACTAATTAGACTTGATTTTGGATGATGCTGATGTGGCCAGACCATTTCCAGGTCTGAGGCCACCCCTGGGATCTGTGCACCATGCTCCCTGTTGCCATGCTCCCAGATGTGCACAGAAAGACACTTCTCACGCCCTTAGTGAAGCAGAAGGAAAGAAAGACGGTAGCGAATGTAGCAAAACTGTTGTGTTTGCTTCACGGAAATGTAAATTTTTTTTCATTTTCCTTTCCTCTGACTTAGTCTTTGCTCTATATCCCGAAACACCATGCCGGATCTGCAAATCCTTACCAGGTTTCCAGTCCTTACCTCGTTTCTAATCCTTTAAACCCATTTTTCCCCATCTAGGAGATAGCACATGGAAAACTTCGAGTTCACGGTCATGCTCCCTGCACGGATGTGAGTGCAGTCCAAGCAAATAAATCCTGAGTGCAAGCATTCATACATGAAGAACTTCACACTCGGAAACATGACCACACTAAATTGCTGCCAGAGTTTTAAAGGCAGCTTTTGAAAATATTGGCCCTGCATCTTGTATTTCTGGAGCAAATGGTTTGATTCATTAGGGAAACATCAGGTAAGTGCACATAGGGCTGCATCCTGGGGATGCAGGGAGGAACGAGGCTGGGATGAAGACAGCTCTCTGCTTGTACATAAACACACCCTGGGCTGGTTAGCTACCAGAGGAAAAGGAAATCTTTATGATTTCTGCCTTTATTTTCCATGTCTCTGCAATTACAAAGACTTGATATAGAAGAGTATCTTTCAAGTATATAAGGCATATGCTCCCCAGAAACATTCAGCAGTGATGAAATCTTCTGCTTCTTTGCAAAGACCCCTATACTTAAGCCCCTGTTTTACATGTGCTTACGTATGTGGGATGGGGGCCAGCCCAAGTCACCCCTTTTAGTGCAACGTGCCCAATGACAGGGAACATGCTTATGGGGATGGGAACTTAATTTTAATATCTACCAATATTTGAAGCTACGTGATCTTTTGCTGCGCAAACCCCATCCCTGACGCTGGGTCAGCTGAGCACTAAACCTGTTGCTTGCGCTTAATCCTGTGAGAAGCCCCATGAACTTCAGGAAAATCAAGCACGTGCATGGATGCCCCTAAATCAGACTTGTCACTTCAATACTGATACGAAAGCCCACAGATTTTGGGAGTTATTAGTATGTTGTGGGTTAAAACTTTTAAAACTGTGTCTTGGGCAAGCTTATTTTATGTGTAACTTAGGGTTAAATGTAATCCTCCTCCAGCCCTCCTCTTTTACTACACATTTTGTTTCACTCAGGATTTGCTTGAATTCACTTGGTTATGTCTGAGGGCAGGGTTTGTCCTCTCTGTTGCTAAGTTTAGTTACACTTAAAGTGAAGAGATGTTAGGACCCTTGAAGGAAAAAGTACACCTAATAACAGTAAAATTCAATTACTGAACATCTATCGATGACAAAGTGTTGTGGAAAACATTTTGATCTGAACAAAACACTTAGCTCTATACAAAATGAAATATTGTCTGATATCTAGAGCTTTTCACAAGCAAGGGGAAACAAAGGTAATTATGATAGGCAGAGAGGAAAAATCAATATTTTGCTTTGAAAATTAGCCTTTTCTGGATTGTTTTTTCTGGCTGAGTTAGTCTGAACATTTTATGAAATATTTTGATCTGCTTGAAATTGTCTGTCTTTCTCTCTCATTTTTTTTTTTTTTAACCAAAAAGATGTATTTCTGGCTAAAAATTTTTACTGTATCCAGAAAGGCAAATTGTTCTGTCAAGGGTATTGTAAAAAGCCCTGTGTTTCATTGGCTTTTAATGGAACCTTAATAGAAGTTGGCAGCACAGATGATGAAGCTGGAAGGCTGCAGTGAAATTAAAATAATCAGAAGTTGTTCTGAGGTTCATGACCATGAGAAAGCCCTCAAAGCCCCTAACTACTCACTCAGCCATAAAAATGGCTGATCTCATTTCTTCCCATCACGTCCCTTCCTTGGGAGAAACACTCACGACTGCAAGAAGCCCACGGGGGACTGTGCTATTGCTATTGATTTTAGATGGAAGATGTGCAGACTCTGCAGTGAGGGGGGCAAGGATCAGCTTCACCAAAAAAAAGTGTGTTGAAATCTGGAAAAGCTCTTGGATCTGAGAAGGAGAGGATAAATTTTAATCAATGTCAATGTTTCCAGCCGATTTGGAAAAGCCTGACTATGCATTAAGCTGTAATGACCTCTGGCAGACTTTTAATCTAGATTCAAGTGTTATAACTTTCTTTTTTAATGATGAGCATGGCTTCTAAATCCTTTGAAACAGTTGCATCTGAATGACTTTGTGCTACTTGGAGTTTATATTGTACCCACTGGACGTTCCTCAGATTTTTGCCAGAGTGCTGTTGAAATTAGAAGAAATGCTCCCCAGGAATAACACTACTTGGACTGGTACTTCTCTTGCTCCCCTGCACTGGTTAGTTCTCCCCCTAACATACCTGCGTGCTCTTTCTTTCCCCCCATCATTACTGCTATATATTGAGACAGCTTTTGGCTTTCAGTCTATCGGTTTGTTTACTACAGGGCCTTTAATAATGGTTATTTTCTGGTAGTGAATGCTTGACTTGGTCTAGGGGGACCTGTTTGTAGAATAGTTTTCTGTAATTACCCAAAATTTACACAGCAATTCCAGGCCTATTATATGGGGCATAGTATGTAATTACAGGCATAACATATTAGGTCCTAATAACAGCAAATATATCATTACACAAATCATTCATGTTACTGTGCTGATATTTTTATATGGAGTAAGAGAATACAATTACTAATAATTACAATTCACATCTTACAGCTGCAGTGTAACTGGTACCACTGTGACATATAGCAGGGTGGGGGCAGGAATAAGGAAACTCCCAGTGAAATACAGTAGACTCCATGAAATATTACAGCTGAAAACCAAGGTGGAAACCCTTTCTGTGTGTGCATGTGCATATATATGATAATTGTCTTCAGCAAAGCAGACATCTAGGAAGGGGCTTCAACATTGTCTTGTTTAGACGATGGATCTCCTAGTTAGTTATAGGGGGGGGAGATGGTTCTCCAGGCCCCAGGCCTGGGAGAGTGAATAAATCCTATAAACACAGTAGCAAGCGGAGCTGGACCAGCAGGTCACCAGGTGAGCTGTGCAAATGGTGCGTCTCACCTTCCAGTTTGGAAGAGCTGGGCTCGGCCCAAGACTTTTGATAAAAGTGCTTTGGAGCCCTTTAAACCTTCCCTAAAAGGTGACCACTGATCCCTGCCAAATGCAGGTAGCTTGTAGGGAAAATGTGTTAGCATCCATCAGGTAGCACTGGCTGTGGTGTGGCCTAATGTCATGGAAGTGGTGCAAGGCCAGTCCTGACCTTTGCGTGCAGCTTTATGAATGATTTGGGTTGACGCATTTGGGTTTATGAGTGATTTGGGTTGATGCACGTTGGTTAATGGGTTGATTTATGCACTGCCATCCTGACACTCCAAGGTGCATCATCTCATCCCTTGGCATGAAGGGCAGGTAGGTGGAGGGCAGATGCAACAAGGACTTTTTTTTCTTTACCACTGTATTAAAAAAGTTCAGGTTGTGACTTTTGTTTCAACATCTACCTATTTATATCTGCTGCATGGTTTAGACTGAAATTTGTTTCCCTTGCTGACAGGTTAACCTGCTTTCTGGGCTCTGTCTGCAGCATCCCAGCGGCACTTTTGACGGCACTAACTTGCGATGTCAAGCCTCCTTTCTCCACAACAGCAGGATAAGGGTCAACCACCCTCACCCAGGTTAATGGGAATTTTGTTTAGCTCTCCAGAGCACATCAAACTGACAATATGAGGGAAAAAGCACATAGGCTGGGGTCTTCCCTGAGGCATATCCTCAGGGGCACATGATTGGGAGTTGTATTTGGCTACCTTGGTTTGGGCAGATGTCTTTGCTTTGCCTGTGCCACCCTGTTTCAGTATGGAAATACCCTGGTTAGAGCAGGAATGATGAACGGGAACCATAGAGGCCAGCACCAGCCTGCCAAAGCCATTTTACCTGGCCAGGGAAATACTGATGGGCCAGCCTGAGCAAGAGTGTTTCTGTCCATGTGGGGCAGAGGGAGATGGAGATGCTCACATGAGCTTGGCAAGAATTGTTGTGCAACTACGGTTGCATTGGTCTACGAAGAGCTACTTCCAATAAAAAGGGCCAGCATGAGTTTGCATCAGGATAAAGCCAAAATAATACCATCACCCTCAATGGAGACACACAGCAGAGCATGAGCCACTTCACAGTAGAAAATACGCATGTGTGGTGGCCAGGGCTCCCCATCCTGGGCTGATGCACTCTTTTGGGGTCCATCCCGCCTTGCTTTTTGCCCAGGCTTGGTTTGGTCATGGCCAGAATTCAAGCTGGGGCAGCATCACTGTGGGTGGGGTTCTCTGCCCGGAGGAGGCTGGTCCTTTGTGTGGGGGCTCTGCACTGATCACTTACCCCGTGCTTTATCTCCTTGATGCTTTATGAGCCCAAGAGGCTGGGAAGTGGGAGCTGTTCATTTACGTGAAGTGGGCAGAAATGTTTTCAGAGTCCCAGGCACCTAGTGAGCTGTGTCCTTTTGCAGTGTGACTGTTCTTGTGCTCAGCATTCAAAGGTAGAAATGGTAGGAAAGGTCCTACTGTTCCTCTGTTGCTCTGCTGATCCCCAACAGAAAAGCCTTGGAAGAAAGAAGAATCTGGCTTTATGGGGCAGATTATTATACATGGTATTTTTGAGACTTTGTAGACAGCCTTTCTTAAGCTGATATAAAACCTGTCTTGAAGATGTTTGGATTTAGAGGTGTGTGTGCACAAGGCCAGAGCTCCTCATGCAAGAAGGACTCGGCAGCTGTGAGGACATTTGTTTAACAAGCAGGTAGATGGTGACTACTGCTGTGAATCCCGTGCAATGCTTTGAACAATCTGGCAGTGTTGCCACATTTGTAAGATGATCTTCACCTTGGTCCTCACCTCTGGTATCTCCTTGGCCACTAAATTCCCTCAGCAATTGTTAGATCAGAGAGAAGGGGAAATGCTAATGCCCTTCACCCACTGCAGCTGGGGTCTGAGCAGTGGATGCAGTATGAGCATTGATGGGTGCAGCGCTTTACGTCCAGGCGATGTTACTGGTTTGGTGTGTGATTTCTGGTTTAATATGGCATTCAGCATTGGGGAAAAACACAAATAAATCCCACTGTCCTCTCAGCCTCCTCTCTGCCTAATGAACGTCATCTCCCCTCTGTCCCATAGTGGGTCACAGTCAGCTGAGTTCCTGCAAATCATCCTACGCGGGGGCTGCATTACAAGGACTCCTGTGCCCTCCCATCCAAGACCTGGAGCTGGGGGCCAGCGCCAACTGGGAGCAAAGGCTTTGGCTCTGCTGACCCCAGGGAGGTGACAGCACAGGGGCTGTTTTGCTTTTCCAGCATGACAACAATGTTACCTCGTTATCAGCAGAGGAGAGCGATCACTCGGCATGTTTGCTGGGGAGGAGCGAGGCAAGGTCAGCTCTGTACCTCGGCTGACCCCGGCTGCATGCCTGGCCAGGAAGGCAAAGTGTCACCTCCACTGTGGTGTTCAAACTCACATGTTTGCTACCTTTTGGTAAAAATTTACCCTTGTTGTTGTCAGAGTTGGTTGGTGGAGCTGTGCTGGGCAGCACGGGGCAGTGGTAGGGATGGCCATCGCCACTCCTCTCCCCTTGCCTGACCTCCTGCTGGGATGCAAAAGCATCCACACAGCCTCTTGCAGAGGCTTGTTCACTTAAACCAAGCAAAACATTCTTTTTTTAAAAACTTTTAAGGGCTATCTGTCTGCCTGCATTTACTGCAGGGCAGCAGTAGGGCGGGAATAGCAGAGAATGTTTAAGGAAAGTGAATTTGGGAACTTGTAAATGAAGCAACTTGATCCCAAGGGTTAATGTTTCCCTAATCAGGGGGAGAAACAATATTGCACAACCTAAAGCCCCAGTCGCAACCCCATGATGCCGCCCAGCTTGTGACTTACGTATTTGCAGCAAATTCCTTATCTATCAACAAGAATTGAAAAGAAAAAGAAAGGCAAATAAAGAATACCAGCAGCATTGTATTGCTGACTCTCCCTGCAGACCTTGCCTTACTGATAATTATTAACCCAGCTCTCACAAACTGAGAGCCATTGCAGAACCTGTGACTAAAATACAGTGCTATTTCTCAAATTAAAGATGCTTGGTGAATTTCGGATAATGCGTGAGGACAGAAATGCCCACAGGGTTTCCTTAGCTGCTGGCTACATGGTATAGCCTCTGTGTGCCAGGGTGGGGACAACCCCAAGTTGTCCCCATCACTCTTGCTCAAAACCCAGATAGGAGAATTGCAGCACGGCCTCATACAAAACCTGCAGTTCCCCCTTTAGGTCATCTTGTGAGGCTGTTTCGGGTTTTTTTTTCTACTGCCTTCCAGCTCCCTTTCTTTCACTGGTTTCTGTGGCTGGGCCACATCCGTGAGGTCCAGGTGCTTGCCGGTTCTTGAAAGCAAGTGCACTTCAAACCCAACCTTTTGACATGGGTCCTGCAACCCATGAGCTCAGCCCCTCTCCCTGTTAGAAGCTAAAAAACTGGCCTTAATTTATATAACAAAAGACAGGTTAAAAACTGTGCTTTAATAAAGAAATACAAGTGACAATCTAAAAATGTATTTTATTGGGCTGCTAATAATGACCAGTGGTGACGGTGGAAGGGTGAGCAGTATAATGAGCTCCTGGGACGGGCGCTTGGACACAATTGTCCCCTGCGTGTCCCAGAAATCAGGTAGAAGACACCTCGAGCATCCTCACTGGGAGCTCTCCCATCCTGGCCCGGGCCAGGGGACTTGGCAGTGAGCAGACCGTCACCGTGCAGCTTGGCTCCCCCTATACCCCGCTCCAGTGAGCTCAGGTTTTGCATACTGGCTCCCCAGCTCGGCGTTCATCGGCCAACTGCTCATCTTGGGAAATAAACGGGCAAGCACTGAGGAGTTCAAGTTTTGTATTCATGTCAGTAAAACAGAGATTATTCCCCTCCCTTGCCTGCTGATGCTCGCCCGCCCCAGCCCATCGCCCTCCCCAGCACCCGGAGATGCCCGGCCAGAGTCAGACTGGAGTAACTCAGGCACCCGGGAACCTGATCCACACTGATGTAGCCAGGATGTGGCTCTGGCCTCCCAAATAACCTTTCCCCTTGAGTGGGAAACAAAATATGTTAATCTCCTTGGTTTGGAAACCCATTTACTTGAACACAGAGCTCTGTCCCCTCATCATTAGCAGATGTCTTGCATACAAACTGCGTTACCTATTAAGTCTGCTTACTCCAAGCAAATGTTTCTCAATCTTTTCTTTTTTTACTTCAATTTGAAGTGAAAGGTACAGTATAGGATTCAAATGCTTTTGCATTACATGGGCTTCTGACCACTTGAAAAACCCCACGGAAAAAACGACTTCACAAACCTGAAATGCCCACTGAATCACTTTGCTGCATTTCATTCTGCGTAGCTGAACTTTCTTTTTATTTCCTTTTTTTTTTTTTTTGGTTTTACATGGCACTTAGCTTTTGCTTATTTATTTATTTATTAAAAAAAAATAAAATTCATAGCTCCTGTTTCAGCTCTCACTTCGTGTCAGTATTCTACCCTGTGGATGTGTCGCACAGGCAGGAACATCAGGAAATTGCCCAAAAGGCAGAACTACAGAGTAGCTCAAAGAAAGAAGTGAACCTGAATGCCGAAGCACGATTCGGTGTTGTCCCAGCTCTTGCCCACACTGAACGCCGGCTCCAGGGCTGCAGGCAGAGAAGTGCAGGCAGGAGAAATAAGAGGCGACTCACAGAAGGATTCAGAAATTCGGATTTGTCACCGACAGCTGGCTGGCCTGCTCGCCACCATCTGAATGGCACCTCTGATTTTTCTTTGGCTCAAAGATTTAAGGTTAAGGCAAAAATAAGACACAGTGTAGAAGCTCCATCAAATCTTTGGCACAACAGCAACAACAACATCAACAAAAAATTACTGTACACATGAGCTGAGAGGGTAACATTTCCCAGTTAAGCAAAGGGAAAAGTGCTAAATAAATTGCACGTACTAAAAGGTGGCTGGCTTAACAACAATAAGAAGCATCCCTGTCCTTTTTGTTTTTTTTTTTTTCTTTTCCTTTTTTCCTTTCTGTTCCAGAGATTAAGAAAGTTCCTTGGCCAATCGTCATCTCAACAAGGGGTTTCTGCAAAAAAGCTGCTTGCAGTCTTCATCTGGATCATGCAACCTTTGCCAAGAACAGACGTAACTCGGGCTGGAAACTCTTCTGAATCCTCCCTTCCTGGTTATTACTCCTAGAAAGAGAAAGGTGCACCATCAGAACAGTGAACACATGGTGTCCTGGTGGCTCCTTGCATGAATGACCGTCGTTGACACATGTTGGGGTGTTCTCGGGGACCACTGGCCGTGGGACCCGCGAAGAGTTGGGCTTACAGAGCAACCACTTGTAGCTGCCAGAACGATGGCCAGAGCCCGGATAGAGCAGAGGGACTGGCAGAGAGGGGATGAGGAAAGTTTGGGGAAGAAATGCAACCAGGTAATTAGGTGCTGGCTCCAGCTCCTGCTGCAAAAAAAAATCAAAATTATGGCAAATACCTGCTTTTGCCAAGACCTGCAGCTATTTTCAGCTATTTTGAGCTTCAGAAGCCAATCTCAGCATTACAGAGGGAAAGCAAAGGAGTTGGGACACGCTGGATTTATGCAAGATATGGGGTTTATTTCTGTATTTTAGTGATTGCATTAACTTTTCTGCATGCACGGCTTCTCAGCCTGCAGGACTGCAACCTGCCCCTTGTGCCTGTGCATGCCCCTGCGACTCACAGCCATGGCAGAGGTACTTGGGTAATATGCATTCGGCCACAGAGTATTACGGCCAGGTCCGTTGGAAAACACAAAACTCCAAAGCACAGCAGCTTCAGACAGGGAAAACCTCATCTAAACCCCCTTTAGCATTAAAACAAACCCCACGAATATCCCACAATCAATCCTTAGCATAGTTGAAAACAGAGTAAAATCCTCAGGGTCTGCTCTTTCATGAGATCACATCTCCGTTGTCCAAACTGCCTTCATCACGTGGGCTCCTAAATCCTCCTTTAAGTAACTTAGGAGTTAGAAACTTGGAAATGAGATCCCATTTACTGAGTCCAACCACCGTTTCTTGCTTTTTGCCAGTGGATTTAAGAGCCCTTCAGGGTGCAGTGCAGCCTCTGAAAGTCCTTTGGACATGGTCATCAATTCCCTGGACAGATCAGCCGACTTTCTGACAGTCTTAGAAAGGTCAAACTCCTTAAAGCTTGGCCTGAAAAACATTTTTTCCTCAATCCGTTTTGTTTCTGTGCTGCCTCTTCTTTTCCACTACTGGATAATGTAACATTGAGGGATAAAATATTACTAAGATTCTGATGGTTTCTTTTCTTTTCTTTTCTTTTCTTTTCTTTTCTTTTCTTTTCTTTTCTTTTCTTTTCTTTTCTTTTCTTTTCTTTTCTTTTCTTTTCTTTTCAGTACTATCATTAGGGCAGCTGCTTGTGAGATCAACCATCACAGCTGAGCACCCACGCCAGACTAAGGAGCAAGGGGACCCAAAAATCTACCTTGCCACCCCCTCCTGCAACGTGCAGACCCCAGGAAGCACAGGATTGCCCCAGGACCACCAGGATTTCCCTCAATAAGAGTATTTCACTGAAAGGGCCCGGATTATCCTCCATGCAAGAAATGCTGGTCTCTGCTGGACCCCAGTCTCCTGGAGTTGGGGGTCAGCACATCTGGATATGGTGGTGGAGGCGTTTGGCCATGCAGGTCTGCTGGAGGACAGGATGGAGTCGTGGGCTGGCTGCATCCCAGTGTGTCCCAGTGATAGGGACACAAACAAAGTCCCCGGATAAATGTCACTCCAGGGGTCCCAGCCCACCTCAGTTGTTCTCCTACGTAAGCAATAATGAACTCTTCACATCTGGCACATGCCAAAACTGAAAACAGAGCTCATTATTGCAATTATTATCAATAAGGAGGTGTTTCTGCTGACTGTAAGACACTACCTAGTGGTGCTCGGAGCAGGAGAACGTAGGAACTATTGCCCTAATTCAAGGCCTTAATTGGGATTTGGGATTTTGAATAAATGAGGTTTAGGTGGGAGAATGACAAGCAGCCTGGTGTATCACAAACGTTTCTGTTGGGATCCCCCTAAAATTATTTTCCAACAATAAATAATATATATTAATAACCTGTAATAGAAAGTCGGTTGTTTAATTTATCCCACATGGAAAAAAAATGTAAAAGAAGAGAAAGGAGGGAAGCAATGACCACTCTGATTAATATTAAAAGACAGTAGAGAGACAAATCCCCCGTTCCCGTCTGGAACAGCAGTCTTAGCAAGCAAAATCTTTTCCACTGCAGGAACGAATTACCCAGCAATAGCAGCCTCATGCCCTAAGCCAAAGCCACCGGAGTCACAGGGCCCCTGGTCACCTCTCCCATGCCTCTCGTGCTCTTTAAAGTGCTGAATAAATAGGACCTGAGACTGCAGTTAACACCTCCTGCATTTGTTCGGAGAGACCCTACCCTTTAGTTCAGGGTGCTCGATGCTGATAAAAAGCATCGGTGGGTTTTGGGAAGCAGGATGGCTGTAGGCAGAGGAGCCTCAGCGGCAGGTCTCTGCTCTGAACCCTTTGCAACTGGGGAATATCAGCCATGGTGGGGGGGCAAGAGGGAATGTGTACAAACCAGCCAAGGGCAGGTAAGGGCAATCTTGCCGTATCTTCGAGGCGAAGGAAATGAAAGGGGAGTGGCGAGATCCCCCTGCAGTGCGATGGAAGAGCACAGCAGACTTCGTTGGCACCGCTCAGTCGGTCCCCAGGCACTGCTCAATGCTGGCCATGGGTTACGTTAGGTGGGAACAGACTCCTTTCTTTCCCCCTCCACCCTTTTCCACTCCAGCCAGGAGCTCTGAAGACAGATTTATTAACCAGGGTCTGCTTTAAACTAATAATATCAGAACTCCCATGGCTCTTGAATTTGACAACTGGCCCAATGACCTTGGTGAGTTTGCAGCATCCTGGAGCATTTCAATCTCTATAAATCAAAGCACTTCTGGAATTGAGTCAGCCTTTGTTCCAGGGCTTCTCCTGTCTCTTCTACTCACATTTTCCTTTTGCTGTAGTTACCTGATATCTGTGGGGCGGATCTTACCCTATTCTTGGTAATACCCTCACTACAGAGGGAACAGAGCCTATGCTGGGACCCTGCTCCCACTGTGGAAGCAAATCTCCAGCCCCAGCCTTTGCGTGATGCAGTGCAGCTGCTCCAACACCCCTTAAAGCAAAGGGGGTTTTGGGGTGCTGTCATGCAACGGTAGGGTCTCACATCACATACCTTTTGCAAGGAAAAGCCTTCAGCCCACCTCTTTGGGGTACTAATGCTCGACCACCCCGATGGGCCAACGCAGGGTGTGCAGTGCCCTTGGGGACGCACATTGCTGCTGCTGCCTCCCTGCCCGGCGTTGGGAGAACTTGCTCATGAACTTGTCATGTGCCCTTAGCCTCACACCCGGGCCCCATTTGCAATTGCTGTTTCAGGTTGCAGGGACATATCAAACACGAGCGATAAGCACGGGAACCCGCTACGGCGCTTACGCAGCCTCACTACCCCCTCGCCGCCTTATTTTTAAGCGGGTCTGTTCCCCGGGTGCGTAATCCTTCAGCTCGCATGGGGCAGGGATAACTCATGGCCAGGCGGATCCAAGTTTCCCCCCAGGGGATGCTGCCATCACGCTGTCCCGCAGGCAGACGGACGGAGAGCTCAGAGCGGGTCGCTGCTCTCCTGTGGTCCAGCTCCTCCCCGGGGCCCGCGGAGCCGGCGGCCGTGGGGAAGCAGACTGGCTGGCTGCCCGCTCTCGCCTGCAAGTCCTAGCAGGGAAATGAAGCTATTTTTAAAGAGGAACCTCTGCTAAGTCAAACTGCAGGGAAAGGGAGGTCGAACCTCATTATCAGGCTCCCCTCCCCACACGCAGGACGGGAAGCCGCGAGGAAGAAATGCCATGCAGATCATCAAGATTTTTACTGAGCTGGCTCCGAATGTGTTATAATAATCAATATCAGATGATCAATAACAGCAAGCCCCGGCAGACGGGATTGTCCGTGCAAACCAGGGGGTGGGAGCTGTGGCTTTATCTCAGGGCTCTGTCTAAATAAATCATGAATCATGATACAGTGTTATAGAAAAAATATGCTCCAAGCGAATAGCTTCAGCGCCATACAAATCAAGCCTGCCACTACCATTTCTCTTTATAATATAAAACCTTAACTTATTTACTCCTGCATGTAAATATGCCCACAGAATACCCTCCTTTGAATTTTTCAATAGGACTAAGTGTTACCTACAGCAGGAGCTCTGCTTTTAGCAAAGTAGCAATGAGGCGGCATCAAGGCATGGCAGAACACCACAATAACTATTTTATATAATGCAATAATTACAAACATAACATGAGACATTTTAGTGCAGCAGACTGCAACAAATAGAGTGGCTTTTCATTCTATCTGTGCTTCCATATCATTTAATTATTGGGACATATATATATATAGAGAGAGAGCACATTTTTAATTCCTTGCATCTGTGCGCATCCACACACACAGGCGCAAAAACAAGAAACTAAATTCCAGCCGAAAACTTTTATTGAGCTCCAACTGCTCGCCTGTTATTCATAACCCAGTTTCCTCTCTCACAAAGAGACCTTTCGCATGGTTTGGGGTTGGGTTTTTTTTTTTTTTAATATGTGTGTGTTTTTTTTTTTTTTCCTTCTGCCTCGCTAACAGCTGCTCACAGTGTTGTATCCTGAGTGATGATGAGGTTCTGAAAGTGTTTTTTTGGAACAGATGGCCAGGAGAGAGCCGGGGAATGTGCCAGCAGCGAGCTGGGGAATGCGCCAAGTCCTGCAGTGACTGAGTACTCCGGGTTCCAGCTCGCGTGCCTTTCCCCTGCCCTCTGCCCCAAGTGGCGCCAGCAGGACTTCCCAGCTCGCGCTCCGAACATCTGGAGTCTGCGACTGCCAGAAGAGCCGGGACGGGGGGGAGGATGAAGCANAAAATCCCTCACCCATCCCTCCCCGCTCCGGCTTAGCTCCCATGGCCGCGGCGATGTTGCTGCCTAGCACGAGGGCTAATCAAAAGCACAGAGGGGAGGGGAAGGAAAAGAAAATGAACCTGGCGATGGGAGTTTGGGTTGTCATTTTTCGGTTTTGGTTGTTTTTTTTTTTTGCGTACCGGGTTTTCTGTTCGGTGCTGGGTGTGTTGTATAGGGTATTTGTTAGGGGTCGGATCCTGCTCTGTGTAGACCGAAGGGCTGCGGTTGTGCTGCCTGGTGGGGAGGTAAGGTCTGTCCCGCAGCCCTGGGGGCCAGATCCTGTGGGGCTGGGGGATGTGGGGTCTGCGGTGCACAGCTCTGCACCCACAGCAACACCAGTCCTCAGGGCAAACACCCGGCCATGCCCTCTAAAGCCCTAACCCCACCCTGAGCCATAACACTGCCTTCCTACAGGGCACCAGAATTTGGCCCTGGGGAGAAAAGGCTTTAAAAAGAGACTGTGCAAACAGTAGGCTTGACCTGAAACTCTACAAAATCTGCGAGAGGCTTTCAGATGACTTCTGGCCACTTGGGATCATGTCCCGTGTAGAAACAGTATACACCAGGTTCGAGGAAGCTTGGACTCCCCTTTCTGATCCACCTCCTTTCACTACCACATCCTCAGCACCGCTGGAGGATGCTCTTGGCTGGAACCAAAGGCAGATTCCCCCCTTTTCCCAGAACATCAGTGTGGCCCCAGCAGGACTCGGGGCTCTGCTGAGTGTGTCGCAACCCAAATCTCCAACATGGCGCAACTCTTGCGTGCACAGTGAAAGGCAAGGCTTAGTCCAGATCACTTGTATAACCAAGCAAAAGGCAACTTTAAAAAATGAAGACAATCATCAGAATTCACCACCTCCTCATGCAGCTTTCTTTTTTTTTTTAAGGAAAAGGCATTTGAAGCCCTTCAATTACCCCCTTTGCCACTTATAAATGAGATCTCCCATCACCAAACACCCTCAGTCAAGTCTCAATTGCAACAACTAAAATCACTGTACAACTGTAGTTAGGACTGGAAAGGGGATTTTTTTTCCGTAGTCAGGTTTGAAAGGCTAAAGCCAACTTTTCTAATTAAAAAAATGGAGTGGAAAGGGGGAGGGGGGAAACACCCATTAAATTTTCTATTGCAACAGCGAAGTCTGAACAACCTAACATTAGGGGTAGCAGATAAATCGCTCTCACAAACAAAGCAAAAGGCAACGCACAATCCAGCACACGCAACATCTGGAGCCCCTGCCTGCCAAAACAAACTCCAACCAGCTACTTTTTTGTGTGAAAAGCTCACGGTGCCATAGCACATTGCAATTGGAGAGCTGAGAGAGCGAGCGATAGAGACCGAGACACAATAAAATGGAGATGACAGGAGATAAGGGTGCTGTGGACCCAACTGTACAGCTCGAGGAGTGGAGGTCTGCATTCAGACTTGCTGTGATTTTTTTTTTTAAAGAGAATAAAAAAGGAAATCTAAAAACAACAACAACAAAAATATAACAACCACCCCAAAGTCGATAATTCAGAGGAACTGCTCAGCTAGCAGTGGTTTTGGAGACCTGATTAAAAACACACACAGCTTAGAAAAACGTGCCTATTTCAAAATTAATGAGGGCGTGGTGATTTTGGGCCAAGCCATTGTATCCTAATCCAGCCGCCTGTGTGAGACCCCCCGGGAGAGACATCCCTTCACACCACCTGACATCCAGAGCTCGGATCTTCCCTGCACAGCCATCCTGGATCTATAATTTCCCTCTGACGGCATCTCCCTCCCTCGTGCTCACCGTGACACTGATTTGCTTGGCTCAAGGAGAAAGGGAGATACCAAGATGCGTCCTCCCAAACCAGGCTTTGCATCCCCATTCCTATCTACTGGGAATTACTGGTCTTACTTAGTGGTACCTACTGGTTTTGGCTTCATCATCAGCTGAATGCGCTCTTGCCATCACCTGAGCAAATACTGCTGAAAATACAATAACTATCAGCCAGGGGAATCCACAGGCTCTTGGGCTGCCCTAAACTTGGACTTTCCCAAATAGCAGAAATGCATTTGCAAGCCACTTTCCAGAAAGAAAAGCAAGGCAGAGTAGGGACCAAGACCCTGCCTCGGGTACAAAGTCCAGCTTTCTGGGTGGACCTTCGAGAATGTGGAGAAAAGGCAGATTTTCTCCTGGTGACGCTGTTTCTGCAGATCGGTGGTGGCCCGTTGGGAGGCGGGATGTGCCGATGCCCCGTGAGAGTTTCATTGTTCACGCGCTCTCGATGGGCTCGGGGCTTTTCTCCACGCATCCACTCCGGAGCGAACTTCAGAGAACAAATGCCATAAACCGAAGGCTTTTAATTCTTAATTTTTTTTTTTTTTAATTAAGGATGGGCCGAGCCCTAACCCTCAGATGTGAACACCCTGGGATTTGGAGTCATGTGAAATCTGGCTCCGCATTTTCTGTCTTTAAGCTCACATTGGTTTACATAAGCCAAGACAATGGGTCTCAGTCCATCGGACACCCAAAGCCTGAACGTCAGCCCAGAAATCAGCTGAAGCCCCAGGAAGGATGCTCGTCCTCTTCTTCTCCCCTGTCTCGACTTGAGGAGGGCACCCAAGACCCAACTAGCAATCTGCCAAAGCCCCAAAAAGGATGCTCATCTCTTCTTCTCCCCCACCCCAACTTGGGGAGGGGACCCAAGACCCAAGTCTCACCTCACCCTAGGGTTGGTGGCATCACATCAGTGTCCCTGGCACAGCACTGCCTGCGGCACTACGGACCCCACGCTGAACACCCAATTTCTGGCTGTGCCCAGGAGCTCCCCCTGCACCTCCCAGTTACAAGCCGGTGCTGTTGGCCATGGGTGAGCAGTGCCGCGTCTCCGCCTGGCACTGCTGCTCTGGGGGCATAAATACGGCCCGTGACAGCAAGAGGAAGCGACAGGGAGTGTGCTATTGTGTTTATTTATAAACTGAGTTTCTGCAGGATGATTTGTTGGGCTAAAGAGGAGGAAAACCGAGGAAACCTGCCCGAATCGGAGGCAGATCTTAACGACACCGGGGAAGGAGCCTGCTCCCTGGCTTAGCTGCCCATTAAAATCCCACTGATTTATTATCCCGCCTGACAAGCGAGCCCAGAAAGCAGGGGGAAGTTCAATTCAAGTTTACAAAACTCTTTTTGTCATAAAAGCCTGAACAAAGACATCAATCACTCCTTTAATTCACCCACGTCACTCTCTGAGAGGAAAACTGGCAGAACGCTCCGCTTCCTCCTCCCGCCGCTTGACGATGATTTCACCTAATTGGTTCAGTGTTAAGTAACCTAAAGGAATGCAAGGCGTAATTAGATTTAACGTTGTTTCCTCAAGATACCCACATGTCCTTCAGGTCATACATCTTACTAATGTGTTTATACATACAACGTCTCCATTAGCTACTTTTTTTTTGTTGTCGGGTGATTTTTCTCGGAGATAAGTGTTAGCTTAAACAAAACAGAAAACACAGGCGGGCGACCGTGTTTTATGGGCTCCAAAAGGCGATTTGAGGTTGGTTTGGTTTAACAAATAACAGCCCCAAGATGACTCTAATAGGATCATGCTCGTGTTAAAACACACGATGGGCGACTAACGAGAGGAAGAGCCCGGCGCGGAGGACGGGGAGGAGAGAAAAGCTTTTGATTAGAGAGGAATGCGGTTATTACAAGATCAGAGGGATGGAGGAGAAAAAGCAAGAGAGAAAGGCAAGGGATAAAAAAAATCAGGAAAATTTCAAGAGGTTGAGAAATGAAGGAAACTGCTTTGGATTTTTTCTTTTTTTTTTTTTTTCCTTTTTTCCCCCCCTTTTGTAACTTTTACCGTTATTTGGGGGGGGAGGGGGGGAGGCTGTAACATACCTTCCTTTTTTTAGATCTTCCTTCTGCTTGTAAGGTCCTAGTGCACTGCTCCACGCATTCAGAGAAGCTCATGTTACTGTGGTCAGCGCTGTAATCCAGGTCTGCTAGTCTGGCCAGGGAAAGGATATAGTTACAGGCTATTCTCAAGATGGCCAGTTTGGACAACTTTTGACCATAAGAATAGCAGGGAACCTAGAAAGGGTAACAGGGAAAAAAAAAAAAAAATTAAAAATTAGGCCAGATAAACAAAATATCTTGCTTGAAGCATGACAAAACAACTGTAGGTTATTTTCTTAGCAGTTTTTAACATAAATAGAAAGTCTAGTGATAAAAGGCCATATGGTCCCAACAGGTTTTTAAGAAGAACTCCCCCGCTGATCTCCATGGGGATGAAAGCAGCACAAAGCCTCTTGATTTCAGCGGGGCAGTTCTGCTTAAAACGCGATAGCAGGATACGGCCTGGGATGTCTGCCTGCCATTCCCTTTGCTTCTCGAGGCCCTGTTTTCCTCAGAAACCTGCAACCCCCATGCCACCCAGTTACTCGTCTTGAGTAACTTACTCCCTGCAAATAGCTGCAATGCCATCACAGGTCTTGCAGAATAAGGCAACAAGGGGAGTAACAGCTAACATATCACAACCGGGTGTATTTGCGCTCAAAGAGCACCGATCGTGACTTCCAGCCTGTGCAAAAACACAGTGCTGTTGTAGGAGCAGGACCCAGAGACAGTAATTCCTACCTGCTGAAACACCCCATTGCGGTTCCTCGTCTCTCAGAAGAGACTAAATCAGGGCCTGGTTCAGGGCCCTGGCCATATCTTACGCAATTTATTTCTTTACCCTTGAAGATTTCTAGTGTAATGTGAAACATTCAAACAATTCAACCTAAACAGTATGTGTCTATATAACTGAAGAGTGTATGTTTCCTGCTGCAGAAGGTTTGATTGCTTTTCAATTGCGATCCAGCACAACACTACATACATGCTCAATTTTAGGCACACAACTTCAACATAACCAGCTGAAAGAGAGATCTTCTTCTGAGTTCAGTAGACTTGGGGCCCCATTTGCTCGTTTGCAAAATTACTAAAGGCCATTCAGCCATTAATGCACAAGAGTCTATCTCCTACGGGAACTTGGAAATCCATCCTAGCCAGTCAGGTTGCCTGACTGCCCATCAGTCTAAGTTTTCATATTACAGCAATCACTGGAATGCCTCAATGTTCCTCTGTCATCTGCCTCCGCACCAGTCTGCATCCTCCTTGTCCCTCTAGGGTGTCACACGCTGCTTAGGCTCGGAGATTTTTTAATGCTTCTTGCCGTGCTCATGCCTCAGCTTCTCTTTTCTCCACAGAGACACAAAGCCAGGCTCATCCCTGGAGCAATGGTCCCTGACTTTACATAAGGTAAGATGGGTTCACCCCCTCCAAGAATCCCACAGCAGCCATACGCAGATGCCCTGGGAGAAGTAGAACAGCCCAGGCGTACATAGGGTTTCCCCAAGTATTCTGCCACACTCCAACTGACGTCAACTCCATGACCTTAGCTAGATGTGCCTTCCCTGTATTTAGCGACCCATGATAGATTCTTTTGTCCATGAATTTAGTCTGATAAGCCGAACCCCTGTCAATTTTGAGCACCCACAACATCCTATTGCAAAGTTTTCTCCCCAGTCTATATAACAGTGCCCTCCTTTTGCTTGTTTCGAACTTGGCTCCTACTGTCTTCACTTGATGTCCCCCAGTTCTGTACTAGAAGAGAGGACAACATATTTTTATTCACCTCCTCTGAGACACACGTTTTTAGTCCTCCATCATCTCTTCAGCCTATTTTCCAGAAGAAAAAGATCAAATCTCCTTAGCAGACAGTTGTGTGGAAGCCATCCCATACCTCTGATGACCCTTGCTGCTCCTCCCTGAACTCTTCCTAGTCCTTTTGGAGCTGAGAGCATCAGAACAACACACAGTATTCATGTCGTGGGGGCTCTGTATATTTATGTAATATATGTTCTTATGTTCACTTATGTTCTCTGTTTTCTTTAATATTCCTTTTCTCGTAACTCCTGATTTAATTTGTGACCACTACCAGGCACTGACCCAAGACTTCCATTGAACCATCTACAGAACCCCTGAGGTCTCTCTTCTCTGAGATAATGGTCAGCTCAGGGTCTATCACTTCATACGTGGAATCTGGTATGGTTTTTCCCATATGCAGCACTTCACTTTATCTACATTGTAGCTATTTCATCTGCCATACTACTACCCAGTCACTCAGAGCCATAAGGTCCCTCTGTAACTCTTCTTATCTTTGCTACCTTTAGCAAATACCAGTACCTTTTTCTGGAGTATTGCCAGCAAACTTCCTATCGTGCTGCTCACCCACCTTTCCAGGTCATTTATAAACACACTCAGCAGTACAGCTCACACAGTCACAGTTTCAGCTGGTGGGACCTTTGAGGTCTCCAGCCCAACTCCCTGGTCAAAGCATAGCCAATGTCAGAGTCAGACCCTGGTTTGTCTACTCGTGACATCCCTCCCTGCAGTAACCAGCCCTTTTTCCCTGCCCACTGCTCCCTGCCTGTCCACTGATCCACACTCCTGTCCAAGCTGCTCAGTTTCTTCAAACACTCCTAGGGAGGAGCTCTGCCATAATACTTAACAGAAATTCAGACCAACTACAATCGGTTGGATCACCCTCATCCACGAGCACATGGATTTTAATGCTGTTAACTCTATGGACCCTTTGGCTTGTATGATACAGCTGAGATGCCCAGTAGTAGCCAGCCTCTCCAGGTGCAAGACAACAGGGCCTTTTTCTACACACAACATCTGCTACTGATACCCCTGAGGAGGCAGGGAATCTATTTATCCTCTGGGAATACCCAGTGCCACTGCCACATTGACCGCCTGTGGCAGTTGCACGGAACAGAAACTTCTCTTCTGGTAAAAGAAACCCAAAAGGGACAGAGCCACTTCCAGGCCCCTCCTGCTGGAAACAGCACTAGGTGTCACATGGGATGTGAGATACACCCTGTAAGACCCCCCTTGCAAAGCTGGCAGCCAAGGAAAAGGCGAGGCCAAGTGTTGTCCCCACCGTTCCGGAGTAAATCAGAGGGGTAGCTGGAAATGGCTGGAGTCTCGTGGCACAAAGGGCCTCTTCTTACCCTACAAAATCTCTCTCCAAATCCTTGCCTGCAGTTCTTTGATGGAATTATGCACCCACCAGCAGCGCTTGCCCTCAGACCCTAATACCTGGTCCCCAGATGCAATAAGCTGAGAGTTATTTTGAAAGCAAGAGCTTTGGGCAGCAGAAACACCCAAGTCTCTTTTGATGCCGATGTAACAAGAACAGTGGAGATCCCAGATCAAACGGCAGCGCAAAAGACCAAAGCAAGATGGAAACTAAAATGGAAGGATTCAGTGAAATGTGGGAATAATTTCAGAATTAGAGCAAGAAGGAAGTTAAATCGAGTGGAAGGAAAATAGACCACGAAATCCTTGAGGCTGATGCACAGACGCTGTCCAGTTACAACACAAGAAGGCAGGCTAGTGTCTTTTTTCCTCATCTGTTTTGCTCTTTCTTTTGTGTTTTGGTTTTATTTAAAAAAAAACAAAAAAAGAAGAAACAAAATAAAACCCAAACTGTTTTGTAGGACGTTTGCTACAAATTCCAAGAAAGATCTCAGTACTAATACAGTTGACAAAACCCTTGACTGGGATTACACAACACTTTTCCCACATGCTGCAGCAAAGTCCAAACCGGAGCTGCCCTATACGCACGGGGGAAGACGTTCACCTTGAGTAGCTCAGATACCACCGTGATGGGTGCAGGGCACCAACATAAGGAGATAAGAGTTTTTGCCATGGTAACAGTGTTAGAATAACTGTTTTGTAGGAACCCTCCCTGTCTTGGCTCAGCTCCTGCCATTTTAATGTTTCCTTTTGAATTAAACATGGGAAACAGAAAGGAATGAGCCACTTTTAGTTCAGATCCAGATCCAAAGCTTCCCCAAGCAGGGGCGGGGGGGGCGGGGAAGAAAGTGAACTTTGGTTTTATCCCTTCCTTAACATAAAGCCAGCAGGGAAGAGGGGACAGATTTGCACAAGCTGGAGTGAAGGGTGTTGGTAACACACCTGGATGTCAAGAAATCTTCAAAATCCAGCCCGAAACAGAGCGAGCATCTTAGAAATGGGAAAAATGCCTGATGGCGGTGTGGCCACACAGTTGTCGCCCTCCCAGCTCCCATGGGGTCTGCACCACACAGGCTTTTGGCAGGAGGTAATGCGAGCAGGCATCCATCATGCTCCTGGTGAGCACCAAGCCCTTTCCTTCTGCCACCTTCTTGCTCATCACGCCTGAGCTGAACAGACATCAGTGCTTTGGTGGGAAAGCTGTGAAGACGGGAGCTGAGCAGGTCTGTTCAGAGCCAGGGGGAAGCAGGGGAGAGCTCAAGTTCCCGTGCAGTTAATGAAAATATTTCCCTTATCTGACCTCACTGATTTCTGCCGAGCGGCAGTGCAGCTCACCATCCTGCGTGCAATATCTGCAATGATTAAAACGAATTGGGAAGGAACTGCAACTGAAATTTCACACCGATCCGAAGGAATGCAGCTGTCTGCTAGATAGGAAAGGATACTGGCACCATCCTCAGCTTTGGGAGATCAGCACAGCAGTGGGCTGGGACCAGCAGGGACCAGAGCTTCAGCCAGAGGATGTTTGTTGGTTGTGTTCGCAAAGGGCTCTGCAGAGTCTCATGGGTCTTATCAGTGATCCCCAGGCTGGCAGCAGCTGAAGTAATGCAAGAGGAACGCTCTTGAGACATATTCCTGTGCAGAAGAGCCCTTCTTTGGCAGAATGATAGGACGGGATATGACCTAACGGGTCTTTTCCATCCTTGATGTCTGTGATTCAGAGGCAGCGCCCTTGGAAGACCAAAGATGCTCCCTTTGAAGTTCATGGGAAGTCTGCTGCACGCTTGACCAGAGCAGTGCTTGGCCCACAGCCAGACCTCTCAATGAATGCAGAGCTCCACTGCAGCTCCCCAGAGGGTCACTGTCATCCACCAAAGACACGGTCTTGGAGTTGATTCTCACCCAGCGCACAGGAGAGGAGACTGCGGGATGAGGCTGGGGAACAACTAGAGAAAAAGATGGGTGAGAGGGTGCAATAACCACCCCTGCCATATGAAGGTGTAGGGTATGTTCACCATGATGGCTCTGTGGGGAAAAACCAGGAGCATCCCATGGACTTCAGAAGTGTTAAGCCAGTTCACACTGTTGAGCTTCTAGCCAGGTAGCTCTGTCCTTATCAATAAGATACAATTTCTATAAACACCTTCTGGACCTGTACAGATAATGTCTGTAAAGCCACATTCACTCTGCTTTTATGCTGCACGAAAGCACTGGAAGAAAGAAGAGCGTCAGGTGCTGAGGGTCTAGACTTCTCTGTTACCACGCTAGAAATGGGACTTAGCAGCACAGGCGTGCACAGATCCTCCCCCCCGCCCCCGTGAAGGTCATGCAGGGCAGAACTGGCCCCCCTGGGTACAGCAGGGAAGACAGGTTGGCTCCAAGGCAGAGAGACATCCATGTTCATGATGCAGCATAAGCTAAGCCCTCCGGACAGCTAGCTCCTCCACAACATGCCATAATAAGCTGATGAATTTACCTGTCTGCTAATTCATCTGGTTTATTTTTATGCTCAGAGTTAAAACACATCAGGGCCCCCCCCGGAGAGCATTTGGCTGCCTATTCCCTGCATCCGAACACACAGCACAACGGCACTGTCTCATTGTTTGTGATACACCTCCTGCCAAAAATATTTCCAGAAGGTTCATATAAATGTCCAGTGCTTAATAGTTCTGGCTTTTGTACATCTCTCCTTCCACCCAGGGGCGAGTCAGACATTTCCCGGGGTTAAGGTACCTCGGGGGAAAGGCGGCAGGTTGAGGCAGCAGGACTCCTGGTGTTTCTTGCTCGTTGGTCCTGAGCACAGGGGAAACCTCTCTCACTATCCCGAAGTACCTCCAGGGTCACTCTCTGCAGAGCTTCTGGGAGGAGAAGGAGAGTTGTGGATGCCCCATCATTGGAAGTATTTAAAGTCAGGTTGGATGGGGCTTTGAGCAACCTGATCTAGTGAAAGATGTCCCTGCCCATACTAGGGGATTGGACTAGATGATCTGTACCTTAAAGGTCCCTTCCAATCCAAACCATTCTGTGATTCTGTAAGTAACAGCCTTAACAAGCTGAAGGCCTGGTACAGAAGATCATAGTCTGTTTTCAAGATGTGTTACGTTGTGGAGCATGTTTGGGAAGGGTCTGGAACCAGTCTTTTTCTGTCCACCCAGTTCTGGGGGGGTGGGGGGTGGTGGTGAACACATATGGGTCCTTCTACTTCTCTGGGGACACACTGGTTGATGGGTTAGTTGGTGTGTTCAGATTCATCTGCAAGGGACTTGGCTTCCCTACCTTGCTCTTGACAGCTACATGCCTCGAGTCCTCCTAACATCCCAGGTGGGATGATGGTGATTTATACAGCTGTATAATAGAAAAGCCTGCAAGCATTGCTGGGATGCCCTTTCACAGTCCTGCCAGACCCCTTCAGTGCAGTTGGCTATCATTGGGTGGATCTGGCAGTAACACCACCATTGAAGTAGACAACTTATATGGAGTGCCTGAACTTAGGACCCAGGAGAATCATGGTGTGTGGTTCAGAGCCACCAAGCAACTTGCAGCTACCAGAGAGGCAGCTTTGCTGCCCGCAACACTACTCCCACGTGCAGCAGCAGAGCCTGATGCATGGTGGCCCTGGTCCCCAAATGTGCCTCCTCCTGCCCCCAGCACAGCAGCAGCCAGCTTCCACTGATGACTCCTCCATGCCACTGGTGCTCAGGGGCAGCACAGCATGGGTTTGAACCCAGCAAGGCCAGATCCTACTTTGTGGATAAACGTCATGGTTCTCAGGGGAGTGCTTCCGGAGAAGCGCCGCATAGAATAGTTTGGGTTGGAAGGGACCTTTTAAGTTCATCTAGTCCAACCCCCCGGCAATGAGCAGGGACATCTTCAGCTACATCAGGTTGCTCAGAGCCACATCCAGCCTGACCTTGAATGTTTCCAGGGATGGGGCATCTACCATCTCTCTGGGAAACCTGCTCCAGTGTTTCACCACCCTCACTGTAAAAAAATTCTTCCTTATATCTATCCTAAATCTACTCTCTTTTAGTTTAAAACCATTACCCCTTGTTGTATTGCAACAAGTCCTACTAAAAAGTTTGTCCCCATCTTTCTTATATGCCCCCTTTAAGTATTGACAGCCTGCAATAAGGTGTCCCTGGAGCCTTTTCTTCTCCAGACTGAACAACCCCAACTCCTCAACCTTTCCTCATAGGAGAGGTACTCCATCCCTGTGATCATTTTTGTGGCCCTCCTCTGGACCAGCTCCAAGAGGTCCATGTCTTTCCTGTGCTGAGGGCTCCAGAACTGGACACAGTACTCCAGGTGGGATCTCACCAGAGTGGAGTAGAGGGGCAGAATCACCTCCCTCAACCATCTGTGGGAGTCACAGTGTCAGATGCTTTGCAGAGCTCTGTTCTGGCCATCGCTGGCCAGCTATTTCATACCACGGGTGTAGGAGGCTTTTGTTTCTCTGCCACTAGACTGTAATGGAATGGGTAGCCCTGTGCTAGCAAAGCAATCACAGCAGCTTGAAAGAAAGCCTCATCCCTGCCTCGCCACTGGCAGCGAAGGATCCAGCCAGAGACCAAACCTAGCTTAAAAATGCCAACAAGAACAAAAGCAGCATCGCTCAGGCGGGAGCACTAGTCCAGACCGCGGCGCCTTCGCCTCTCGGGTGGGTCCACGCTGTCAAATAACCCAGCTCCCGGTTCCCTCCCAGCTCCTGGCTCCCCCATCGCTCACATTGCAGAAACATGAGTTCACTCCTTGGAGCGAATGAATTGGCTTCCTCCAAACAAAACCTAGGTGTGGTGCTGGGTGAGTTCACCCCAGGGATCTCTTCCAAACGGCAGTCTGGTTAATGCTGCCCCAGGCCCGGCTCTGCTCCGTTTCGGACAGTCCTGCATTATCCCTGGACGTCTTGCACCTTCAAAGCCTCCTGCATATCCTCAGGGCACGCAACACAAACTCTCAGTTTCATGCATGAAAAATATCACATTGCTGGGCTGCAGCAAAGCTCTTACTGCAGGCTCTATGAACCACCTCCCAAAATAATAACTACACAGAGGACTACTGGGGTATCACAGGAGAAATCCCAGGACCACTGCGCACAGAAAATCTCCTCTAGAAGGGGCTACCCTCAAGCACTGTAGTGTGGAAACACTTTTTTGGGTGACATTTTAGTAGTGGTCATCTTAATCTCTGAGGTCCAACTGGTCCAATTCACCTGGGGGATAGAAGAACAAGCTCCACCAAAGCTAATGGTGTGACACCAGGCCCAGCTTGGCCTTGGTGATTCTACAGTCACCAGCCACTGCTGGACATCACGGGTTTTCCACTCCTTTGCTATCACTGCTTAGACCCAGGAGCTGCCCTGAGCCCATGGCCAGCTGCAAGGAGCACAACCCTCCTGCAGCACACGCATCACTGCTTGGCACACGGGACAGTGCAAATGGGGACCAGGGTGGGACATACCACTTTGTGAACACATATGGCATAGACCGAAGGAGATGTAGGCTAGGAACAAAGAGCCCGGGGGGCTTTGCTGCAAGGTACCGTAAAGTGTCCCACCTCCCCACCGTGAGGACTGCAGCCCGGAGAGGAATTTGAGAGCGGATTAAGGAACAGAGCAGAGGCTGGATTCAAAGCCCGACAGAGAAAAGCAGACTCTTTCCTCCGATTTCAGCGGGAGCCGTAAGAAAACACAGAGGTTAACTTGGGGTGGCTGCAGCAGGCAAAGCAAATACCTCCCGACAGGAGTGGGATTTGTAGCAGAGGATAAAATCAGTTATACAGCAGCCAAGGGAGCAAACAAACCCTGTTCTTGGTGACACACTGTCATTGTTTTCAGGATTTTTGTCCTTTTGTCTGGTTTCTCCCTTATTTTCTCTCCCCCTGTGTTGCTTCAGGCCAGTATTTTGTCGTCATCTTTAGCTGTTAAACCACAGTGCCGCCCCGTTCTGCCCCAACCGGGCTCTAAATAACCGTAAGCATCACTCTGGACTGGCTGAAACCACCAAGACGCTCCGGTTAATCCTGTGCTGTTCGATGACAATGCACAGCAGTGGCACCGTACATTGCGAGCAACATGTGGAGGATGGTCCGGCTCTTCTGAAGCCCAGCAGCATCTCTCCAACTGCCACTGTGGAGCAGGGCCAAACCTTCCTGCCCAGCTGTGACCCCCAGGGAGTGGTTTGTCTTCAGGATCTGTGTTTTAAGGCATCCTGGGGTTTCCTGCTGGTGGCATCATGGGGGGATGAATCACTGGGAACACGGCTGCGAGATGTCAGCAGGTGATGGAGGAAAGCTCTCAGCGTCCCCACCACACAGGAAGGACGGGCCAGCGACACTGGTCGCATACGGTGTCCCGCCTGCAGAGGTGACAAACCACAGCTGCCTTTGGGATGACACACAAAGAGGGCGAGCACGTAATGATGCATCCCCAGAACAGTCTCAGGCTCCACCAGCCTGTGGCTAAGGCGCTGCTCAAGCCGCAGGTCCTGCCTGCATTTAGTGCCTGGCTTGTCCCTTCAAACCCCTGCAGACAGCTTGCCCCCATCCTACCCCACAGCAACATAATCTCCCCCTGTGGCCTTGAGGCTGCCGCTCCTGATGTCCCACCATGCTCCCGATGGGAGCAAGCAGGGTCTTTTCTGCGCTGATTTAACAACAAGCCACAGCAGCCATGTGCCTGCTGGCAGGAAAAAGTGAAAGGATGCTAGTGGGGGGAAAAAACCTCCACTCCAGCAGCTAAAAAGCCCTATAAAACCCTAAAATATCTCCAAAACCCACATGAGTGTGGAGAGCAAGGCTGTCAGCTGCTAAGGCAGAGAGCGCCCTGGTAATGCAGTGGTGAAAAGATTTAGAAAAACGCCAATATACTTCAAGGGAATATAAATGTCTGTGGACACAATTGCTCCCGGCGCAGACTCTAGCTCGCTGAGGCTCGATGCGCTGCTTTCTTGAGGAGGAGCTGGACAGCAGTGCTCCAGAGAGAAACCATATGTGCAAGCCTAGGCAGGCTCCAGATCAGGAAGGTTGCTGTGGTTGTCTCCGTCCATCGAGGGAGAGTTTGCTGCCACCTTAGGGTCTGTCAGCACAGCTGAGAAGCTCGATCACAACTCCTGCAAGTGCAATATACTGGTGGGAGTTGGTTTGCTTGGGTGCCCGCTGCAGTGTAAAGGTGGAGAGTACCATCTCCTCCTGGCCAAGGCCGCCAGAAGCAAATCTGGTGGCTAAGTCCATGCCGTAATAAACGTTAAGATGGTTCAGTTTCACACTTGGCATGTGCTGCAGTAAGAGACTGTTGCTGCCAAAAGGAATTTGCAGAAAAAAAAAGGAGCCAGTGTTGCTGGCAACCATGGCTTGGCCTGGATAGCAGTTGCTCTGAAGATGTGCAGTGGTGTTGTCACATCTTGTCTCCTCTGAACGGCCGCACTACTTGATGAACTGGAACATCCACCAGCACAAGGGTACTTCAGATGGAGGAGGAGATGACTTCGGGTTCTTGTGAACTCAGTGCTGTGTCTCTGTCTGCATCAGAGATCTTTGGGTTTGTTGACCGCCCACAACAGCAGGGAGAGAGAGAGAAAAAGGATGGCAGTGACAACCCGTCATGTCACTTATGGGGGGTCCTCGAGCAGCTGGGACAGTGCAAGAACCCACTGACCAGTGTCTGCCAGGGCATCCAAGGGCAGAAGATCAGTGTTCCAAGTAGGAGCTGCCCAGCCATGGGGACAGGAGCAGCACCCAGGAGGGACACCCAGAAAGGCAGCAGCAGAGGGACAGGAAAGTACAGCAGAAATACCTCTGTGTTTTAGAGCAGGTGAGTGTTTTCCCCAGAGAACTACACTGTCAGCCTCAGGAGTCCACTGTCAGTGGAAGGATGACTTGGACAAATGATGCTTGGGGGACTGAGCTGGGGAAATCTCTTCCAGACTGAGTAGCTGAAGATCACAAGTGCAAAGTCTAGGGAGAAGGAGCTGTATTTCAGGAGCATCTACTCCTCAGTCCCACTTCGGTGTCACAGCCCTATGGTGAAGGCAGGAGCTCTATACAGAGAGAGGGAGAGAGATCCTCATTCCTGGTGGCCATGACACCAAGGGGCGAGCACAACGGCAATGACACATCTCTCCCAACAGCAGGCAGCTTCCCAGAGCCAGCAGCTGCTCATCTGCCTCCCACCTCTGAGGGGGCCCTGGCCTCAGAGGCAAGCCGGGGACAGCTAAGTGCTCAGGGACACGGCTGGATTAGTCTCTCCTTATGTGAAACGACTGTGGTCGGTTCTTCCTCCACCGAGAACTGGGGAAAACAACCCAAACCCACCCCTTCCTGCCATCTGGAGAGCTAGCCGACACAAGCCGAAACATGTGTGCCATATGTACACAGCTGCGGAGCGCAGCGACGCCGCTGTCAGCCCATCTGCCCGGCACGCTGCATGCCAGTCGCTCGCCCTTGGGTGGGCTGCTGAGAGGGGGAGGGTGTCCTGCAGAGAGGCACGGCTTCCCCTTCCGCCTCACCACGCGTGGACGGGCTCCCTACAGCGTGGCTGTGGTGGGCCTGATCCTGCAAGCACTGGAGTTTTATCTCATGCCTGCCAGTGACGATGGGTATCTCCAGCCCTGTGCATCCAAACAAGGTGGGGAAGGGGACAACACCTGCGTGGGTGCTGGGTATCAGTGGCTAAGTGAGGCCCCTGCTTCCAGGGGCTCCGCATCCAGCACCCGACCCCTTCCCAAAGCAGCATGGGGCAGGGGCCGGCTGTGTGCAAGCGTGGCGCTCTCCCGTGCTCCTCGCCCACCCGTCTGTGGGGAGGTATCGGTTTCAGTGTCTCAGGAAAAGCCTCCCAGCTGCTTAAGAGCCTGATACGTGATGACAAGGAGGGGATGGAGGACTAACTGGGGAACAAGAAGTAAACCGAGGTCTGCGGCTGCCGGCTCACAAGGATTGCCTCCTGCACGGGGCCGAAGGCCCTTTGTACGCTCAGGGATGTGAAAAGACGGCGCTTACCCAGGGCAGGAGAAAGCCTCCCTGCTGCGTTTACCTCTGCAAACGCATCTCTCTGTACTCCCGCTTCCCAGCCCCGCTGACCAAGACATCACGGAAAGCAACATGCTCTCTTCTGATCCAAACTGCTCCTCAAAAACCTCTCCGCCAGCACCGGTGTGAATGATTTGAGTGACAAGCCAGCGCCGCGCGTATGTGCAATGAAGCTGACTGTCACCTGATGTCACGTACAGCACCAAGCACGCCGTTGGCAGCCCAACAAGAAATGAATCCAAATGTCATCCAATGATGGTCGGGACAGCCAGCCCACCCCTCAGCAAATTGCTAGGAAAACCTCGCAGCAAACATTTCCCAGAGAATGATTTCTTTCTCTCCGCAGAGCGAATACAGCTCTGCCAGTATGTTTCCGTGCTGACCCCAGAGACCAGCTTTCATGGGAAAAGAGGACAGCAACTTGTTCTCCGGGCTCTTTGGGCTCCCAGCTGAGTCCAGGGCTGAAATGATTTATGGAGACAGGGCCAAGGCCAGGAATCTGAGGCTTTTCAAGAGTTGCCCATTTCCCAAAAGAGTGCGGCTTTAATTTGTTGCTCGCCTGACTTCTGCTTGAGGCTCAGCCTAGAACAAGATTGCCAGTGATTTGGGAAATCAGTGCTACTTCCCCTTGCGGTTTTGGTGGTGTAGATGTCTGTCCACAGAGAATTAGACTGACACTTCCAAGCGCGTTACACAGTCGCCAAACAACTGAGATATGGAAGCAGCTTATAGAAACAAAATGTATCAAGTCTGGAGTTTGCATCTACAAGGGGCAGCCTCTCACCAGCGGAGGGACAGCATCCAGCACATACTGGATTACTGTGGTTATAACAGAAGCTGTCAGATCCCACCACCGTGCGGTGATTAAAAATGCTCTAGTTTAGATGCTCATCAGCAATTCTCTCCTGACAGATAGCCCCAGCCGCAGCCTGCGCTTCCTACTGAGGTCGGTGCTGGGAGTCTGTTTGCAGAAGTGGATGACGGGGAAGGATTAACTCTTGGGGTGCAGCTACCCAACACACAGCAGTCATTGAGAAGTGCTGCAGGTATCACACAGGAGATGAGAACAAGCGGAGTTCCTCTAAGCAGGGAAGAGGATTGAGCCCTAAAGTGAGCACACTTGGGGAATGGCTTGGGTAAGTAATGTCTGAAAGACGGTAGCCAAAAGCCCAGGTGTGTCAGCCCTCCTTGCAAGCACAGTGTGCTGCTCCCACCGGGCTGGAGGGACCATCCTGGGAGAGGCGATGCTCAGCATCTCTCATGATCAGACTCATCTGCAGCTCACAGCCCTCCAAACCCTGTGCACCTCCTCCTTCCTACACACCTGGAATAGTCCTGTCAGCATTTACTGGAAAGGCAGGAAAGCCGGGACAGCTGGGCTTGCACAGTGTGACGGCACATCTTTGTCTATCAGTGAGCCGTTACAGGGTGCCTACACACCCTGTACACACAGAAGTATACACACACAGAAGTATAGGGCTGAGTATAGGGGCCAGGGCACTGATTTATCCTTGTGGGGAAGATATAAGAACCTCAAGGGGTTATGGCTACTCTGTATCTCTCCTCACCTTCCACATATCAGGGAGGTGACGGAGGGATTTTGTCCAAAATTTCATTTACCTTTCAGAAGCTGCACCCCGCAGTGAGAACATGTCTGTTATCCTTCACGGACGACCATGAGGATTTTCAAGACCCCTCAGCAAGAAAGCCTGGCACCCGACACACTCGAAGCACACACTACAGTAAAAAACATGGGAAACTAACCAGGAGGGGACCACAACTTAACTCGCCTACTCCTGCTGGACATGGGCACACTGAAAGTTTCAGAGGTGGCTGCGGGAACCTCAAGGGGCCCGAGGAGTCAGACACCCTGCACGAAAATCATCGGGAGCATGTTGCTGCCCAAATTCCCAGGGATCCCTTTGGGGCAGCCCACCGCAGCAGGAGAGCTACACGTGCTCTTGGTACAGGAGCATCACCCAGCTCACAGCTTGGCCTCTCTCCACCCTCCT
>VZSZ01009418.1:1122-21936 GCA_013398815.1 Ibidorhyncha struthersii | reverse complement strand
CTGCCGCGCCCCGCCCCGCGCTTCCGGGACCGCCCCACCCGCGCCGGGCCGCCCGCTTCCGGGACCGTGCGCGCCACTCGAGGAAGAGTACTTAGCCTTTCCTCGCGTTGAGGCTGCCGACACGCGCACACACCCACACGCGATTATATAGGTATATATGTCTATATGTACCGCCCTGCGGCCCCGAGGGGAGAGGTGTGTAGGGCCTGCCCGGGCTTTAATCCTCGCGGCCAGGCTCTGCCCGCGCAGATGCTCCCCGCCACGTGACCCCTTCGCGAGGCGGCCCCTCTAGCCTGCCGGTGGCGTGGCTCTATGGTAGGAGGAGGTCTGCGGCGCGCGAGGGGGACGGCGGCAGGTTGGCGAAGATGGCGGCCGCGGTGAGGCAGGACCTGGCGCAGCTGATGAACTCCAGCGGCTCTCACAAGGACCTGGCGGGCAAGTGAGTGCCGGCGCCGACCTCCCCATGGCGGGGCGAGGCGGGTGAGCGGCCGTGGGGGTTACGGCCATTCGGGGAGAGGTGGGGGGCTGTCGGGCCCCGGGCGGGCCAGGCGGCTTTTGCCCAGCGGCCGCGCTTCTTTAAATAAAAAGAAGAAAGAAAGTTTTCATCTCATGATCTGTGATTTTGTATTTATTTTTTTGTTTCTAATGACGGCTTGCTCTGTGCTGGTGGTGTCCTAGCGCAGACTCCCGCATGGGGCCTTAGCCCTTTTCGCCCTAGCTCTCGTGTCCGCCCGCCGCCCCTCAGAGTTCGGCTGCCTGCCCGTCGGCTGCGCGAAACTCGTAGGTCGGGGAATTTATTTTCCTCGACTGCTGTAGATATGTCAGTAACTCCGTTATTACTATTATTTTAGGTAGGTGGGTATTTTGGATGGCAAACCTTGGGGTTTGAGCCACTCACAGTGCAGTGTGTAACATAGATTTTGCTCTCCCCCGAGGGTTCAGTCAGATGTGGATCAGTCAACTGAATTCTTCGAGTGCCAGTCCAGTTGCTTATTTTCTAGAGGAATTGCTTCACTTTTAGGAGTTTCACGTAAGAACTTGGAAACGTTGCCCTCAAATTTTGGTTTCAACATGAATGTAGTACTTCATCAGTATTTCACACACTGAGGTTATGGCCCAGGCAAAGTTAAATTGCTATTTTTGCAGGAGTAAATACTTAAAAATGCATAATCTGTGCCTGTGCTCATGTCAAGTGGTCGTAACATACTATTTATCTCCCACTCCCATCACTGTTTCTCATTCTTACCGAATATGGCATTTTGAACAGTTGACTAACTTTATTAATCTTAATCCATGTGTGATGTAGTTTTCATTACTTTTTCTGTGCACTATCCTAGGGATGTGATTTTTTTTTTTCTCTTCAAAATTGCACATATATTCACAAATAGCAAATTGATGAGCTATGTTATCTGGGAATCTAGTCCTGGGATTTAAAAAAAGCCAGATACCAATTCCAGGTGAATGTTCCTGACATTTCAGCACAGACACTTTGGAAAATTGCAACCTCAAAGGTACAGAAAATATAAGAAGTAGGGCTCTGACATAGAAAATAAGCAGGAAACAGAACTTGTTAGTGAAAAAATGTGCCCTATGAGTAATTTTTTTGAAATTTTTTTTAATCTGTGGACAGATATCGTCAAATATTGGAAAAAGCCATTCAGCTGTCGGGTGTAGAACAACTTGAAGCTTTGAAAGCTTTTGTAGAAGCAAGTAAGTGCATCTGGTGTAATCGGTTGCATGTTGAGTGAAGGCCAGGGGTCTGTGGGATTGCATAGTTGTTAACTCTATGTGAAGCTATGTAAATACATAATATTTTGGTCCTACTGGAACTCAAACACAACTAGAAGAGGAACCATCATTGCCACATTCAGAAGTTAAGGGCGAATACACTTGTAAGCTTTTAAGTTATAACTTTTCAACCTGTCAGTGTGACAGTGTTGAAAGGTGAAAACATAAAGTAGTCCCCATTGAATGCTAAAATTGATACTACATGCAGAGCAGTATTTAAACTAACAACCCCCTTCTTCCCCTGTCTCAAGTTAGTTTGAAAAACTGTCAAGAAGAAATGGTTCGGGTTTTTTTTTTTTTCTGTTATGTTGGATGTTTGGCTTATTGAATACCTCTATAAATTATACCTGTTGTAATTTTTTTAAGTTGAGAATAAACTTAGTGAAATTTAGCATAAAGGTTTACTCTGTCCAAGATGTTTCAGCAACTGACAACAGTGATTCAGAATGAAACATCTCCCTAAACCATAAATCAAAGTGAGAAATTCATTATTATTTGTCAAGGGTTAGAACTCAGATAACTTCTAGTGCAAACAAACTTTCTGAGAGGAAAAAAAAATCACCTTTTAAAAACAAAGACACCCCCTCCATCACTTGGATACAGATTTAAAAACTTGAAATATTAAAATTTAATATAAAATCAGACCATCACTTACAGTGAAGGAACTGACAAGTGTTGCATCCATCTTATGTTTTTTTCTTCCATGTGTCTTGAACCAGTGGTGAATGAGAATGTCAGTCTGGTGATCTCACGTCAGTTACTGACAGATTTCTGTACCCATCTTCCAAGTCTTCCTGACAGCACAGCCAAAGAAATTTACCACTTCACCTTGGAAAAGATACAGCCTAGAGTTATTTCATTTGAAGAGCAGGTGAGAGATCAATGGTGAGGGGGTATTGATTTGCAGGCTTGGCTTTGGGTTTTTTTCCCTTATCTGCTGACTATTTTAAGTCTTTAAAAAAGCTATTCAAAACAGATATTCCTACTTAGAGTCCCATTTCGCATTCCTGTATATGCAAAACCTGAGTTTAGGACTGTGCAAAGGACACAGACTTTGTCTCTTTGTCAGGATGCTGGGCATGTAATTCCTCTGCTGCCAGGAAATGGCTTTTACAATGAAACAATACATGAGCTGCTGGAGGTACTGTCAAGAGGCAGACTGGTGCTCATTGTATTGCATTTTACCCAACTAATGGAACAGACAGGTGATATAAAGAGAGAAGCATCTTGACAAATAGCTTTTGTTTCAAAATAAGTATCTGTGTGTGTGTGTATTTTAGCCATAATCGTTTCACCAGGAAAAAAAACATTTTCTTGAAAACTCAATTCTAGTTAACTACTGAAAGTGCTGCAGTTCTTTTTCAATGCAGTTCTTGGTTTTGTTGTATCATCTGAGAGGTCTTACAGATGTTTATATAAAAAGCATTTAGGATCTAGTGTTTGAGAAGCAAGGCAGTTTCTGTCATGATTTGTATTTGCTCATCTTTATCTCTTGTCTTTTTAAGCCAGTTTAAATCTTAACAGAACATGCTTGTCTATGTTATAATGATTATGCATAAATGAAATCCAAGACGTCAGATGGTTTATATTTTTTAGCCTCACTTCTGCTTATAAACCCCAGATTCTAAGCACTGATATTTTAGCTGTTGACAGCTGCTCTACGAACTAGAAGTTTCTGCATTTATATCTCACAGGCATGATATGAGGTGTAACTGCAAGAAATGGCTTGTGAGTCTTGGTGCTCTAGTTCTTGAAAGTCTCATTTCATCTTTTTAAAAGCTTTATAAAATGTTATTACTTCTCAGTCCCTGAAGATAAACTCCTTTTTTCTTGTCACAAGCTTAAGTGGAAATGCTTCAAATCAGCATTCATATTTAAAAAGCTTGGTATTAAAGCTTGATCCAGGAGTCCCACGCAGGACTCCTCACATGGGAAGGGTTGCGTGCATGCAGGTTGCTCTGTCTGTGAATCTGGGGTATGGTTTGAGGGGATTCATGAAGAAGAACAAATACTGTGAAAGTTAATACAGCACCATTCAACTTCTATAGCATTTGCTATTGATTTTATTATTGTTTAGGTCGCTTCAATAAGGCAACATCTTGCATCAATCTATGAGAAAGAAGAAGACTGGAGAAATGCAGCACAAGTATTGGTGGGGATCCCTTTGGAAACAGGGCAAAAGTAAGTACTGTGCTAGTCACAGTTATGTGTTGTTAAATATACTTGCTCCCTTTGTACTTAACTAGACCAGTGAGTGAGAGTTTTGGGATTGCCTATTTTCCCAGAGTTTCAGTAGTTCAGGCCAGAACTCTTCCCAGATGACAAAAATATAGCTTGATGACTACATTACAGTAAGCATTTCAGTGAGTCAAAATACTGCACCAGAAGTTTTGCACTATTTGTTAGTCTTGTTGATAAAAAGCCTTTTTGACAGTATTTTACAAAAATGCTTCTAAGGTTATTGAAAGGCTCTTGAAAGGTGGCAGTTCTTCCATGTGTTTGCCTTTACAGTTCAAAATGCAGACATAGTTTGAAATTGGATATTAACAAATGCAGTTGAGGTTTTTTGTGGGGTTTTGTTTGTGGTTTTGTGTGAGTTTTTTTTTTTTTTTTGAAGCCTAGAACTATTGCTGTTACTTTTCTCTGGCTGTCCTTCCTATCCTCTTTCTCTGTATACATGTAGAAGGAATTGCTGTAGGTTTGCCTGTTTAGCACCTGTTTGTTCCAGTGCAAGTTTGCTTCTTAACTCAAGTGGCTCACCACTTATGGCAAACTTACAATCCACTAAAAACAGATTATTAGAGTGTATATTTGTGTCTTGGTGGACAGCATTATTTCTACTGGTGTTTGTAGGAGCCAGTTCTATATTGGCATTCATCTCAAATTTCCTTACTCTGAACAGGGAGCACTAATTTTAGTGTTAGGGAGGAAGAAAGGAAGGTAAAGCAAATGTTGCCAAGTGCTTCAGAATCATAATATATGTTTAGAACAGCTAAGAGCAAGGGTAGTTGTGAAGCAACTCTGAGCACTTGCTTTTCTGTTTCTCTACAGACAATACAATGTAGATTATAAACTGGAGACCTACCTGAAAATTGCCAGGCTGTATCTGGAGGATGATGACCCAGTTCAAGCAGAAGCTTATATTAATCGAGCTTCCCTGCTTCAGAATGAATCAACTAACGAACAGCTGCAAATCCATTACAAGGTTGTCTAACTTCCTTTATTGCTTTCTCTTTCTAAAGGGAGATGATTCCACATTGAGATGTTTTTATGCAATGGCACTAAAACTTTCATAATGAGAAAAGAGGCAAAGGGAAAAGTTTCTAAATGGTTTAGGGAGCTTGCGAGCCACATCTTAGCAATGCTTAAACAGCTCGTTCCTTATGATTTGGAGATAAGTCTGTAAAGGTTCCTTAAATGCTCCGTTTACTGATTGAAAATAAAACTTCAGCTTCAGAACATCTGAAATATTGTTGAAAATACTGTCTCCGCCTTTGTCTGTAAATCTAAGAAGGGGAAAAAAATCATGTCCAATATTAGGGACAACGGAAGACCCCTCCACCACCACCAATAATTAAATAGTAAGGCCCATCCATAAAAGTAGCTTTCAGTCTCAATTGGTGAAGTAACTGCTGGCCTTTCAGCTTATTTGTGGGTTTACTGCATACATAGTTTATACACTAATTTCTCAAATCATTTCAGTAATTGGGAAGAGCAGTGAGTGATAACTATAGTGTGACAGTACCAATCAAGCGTGGTGGTGTTTAAAATTCTGCAACACAAAGCAGATGTGCCATGAGCTGTAACTCAGCGTGGGGTGGTTTTGTTTCGTTGGTTTTCCCTTTTTTTCTCCCTGCATACTATGTTTTAAAGCATGCACTCCTTTGGAAGTGTAAATATTTTCTGTAAGCATTAGAAAAACACAAAGGAAGGGAGAGGAGAAATACCAGATGCTGTTACAGCTCTGAAAGGGAAAAGCAAACACTTGAAACATGTAAATTGCTACCCAAGTGCTAGCTGTCAATGTCAGTAGTGAAGGGGAAGCTTACATAAGTACACTATCAGCTGTACAATATTTTGTTTACTTAATTTCTAGCCTTTAGACATTTGCAGTGTTTAACCTGAGCAGTGCTGGGAAATGCCCTTTCAGTTGCTTTCCATGTATACTTAAGCAAGGGCTTTACAAGTCAAGCTAATCATTCAAAGACATAGATTTCCCTAGGATGCAGTAAAACAATATTTATGAGAGCGGTCATGTGGCAATTTATACACACATACTATGCAGCCACCCCTGTTAGTTTTCTTTTTCTGAGACATACTTTCCTTCTAGGTTTGCTATGCTCGAGTTCTTGATTACAGAAGAAAGTTCATTGAGGCTGCCCAAAGATACAATGAGCTCTCCTATAAGAGCATAGTCCATGAAACTGAGCGACTGGAGGCATTGAAGCATGCTTTGCATTGTACTATTTTGGCATCAGCAGGTAAGATACACATTTTTGTATAAAAGATGCAACATAGGTATTTCATATCACCTGAAGCAAGTCAGCTTGTGCATTATTTGTGGGGAGGGATCTTGTTGCTAAGATTTGGTGAGGAACCTGAAATTGTGAACATGGTGTCAAAATTACCTGTTGGCATACTATTAACTTAAGAGTTGGTTTACTTCTGTGTCTTTGCCAGTGATAAGGTGGCATTCTTGGCTAAAGATGCAAAAGATAGTCAGTGGCAAACAGTGTTTTGGAACTGAACACAACCGAGTTCCTTCTTTAGTAGAGCTTTGTTGGTTAATTGCATGTATTGGGAAAAAAAGATGATAACTTTCTGTTGTTTACCTCTAAATACTCAATGCTTTGGTGATCATTTATGAGGATTCTTTGTGACTCTCCTAGGACAGCAGCGTTCTCGCATGCTTGCTACACTCTTCAAGGATGAGAGATGCCAGCAACTTGCAGCCTATGGGATCTTGGAGAAAATGTATCTCGACAGAATTATCCGTGGAAATCAACTGCAAGAGTTTGCAGCTATGCTAATGCCTCACCAGAAGGCAACTACAGCCGATGGTACGTACTTCTCTAAATCCTTGTAATGCTAGGTGTTCATCCACAGGACTTAGATTTCCTGACCATGCAGTCAAGAAATGCGTTCGAAAATAATTTAGTATTGCTTATATGATTATTTTAAAATTATTTCCCAGCCCGTTACCCTCATGAGTATAATTTAATAGTAAAGCTTCTTAGCCATAGTTCATCTTTCTCGTTGGCTATTTGGCTATTGGTTTTGAAATACTCTTCTAGAAGATAACTTGTAAAAATCTTGTTTCTCTGTCCACGTACAGTCCTCTTCACTGACAACCTCCCAGTATTTCTGACCTTGCCTCATACTTTGAAGTCTATGCCCTTTTGAGCTTCTCCAGTTCTAAGGCACTGTTATAAATAGGATGCCTAGAAACACGTGATGTGCGTGTAGGCTGTAAATGGTCTGTGTGGATGATAAATTTATTTGAACTGCTTCCTGACTTGACAGGGGGATGACTTGGACCTCACACTAGCTCCAAATTGTTTTCTGATCTGTCTCACTGACATCTTACTAGCTCCGTTCTTCCTGGAACCTCTGAACAGTGAGAAATAATGTGAATTAATGACTTCACTGGAATCCTAAACACACTGGTCTTAATTTCCTAAATTAGAAGAATATTGAAGTGGAAAAATACATAAGAATGAAATACCTCTTAATCTGGAAAACCTTTCTAATGAACAATACTCGATTAAGGACAAATAAACAACTGTGTTATTGCAGAGTTGAAAACTGGTTAAAGGTACTTACTAACAATAAGCTACAGTCCTTTCCTTGAGTCAATTTGTTGTTTATTTATAACCTGTACTGTTTGTCCGTATAAGTTAAAGAGTGCAGGTTAGCTGGTATTTAATAATGTGCTTATTTTCAAGTAGAGGTTAAGGGGAAGATGAGTTAAATTGTTAAATCAAGAAGAGAGAAATTAGATGAGAGTTTATCACTATACAAGCACAGTAAGAGAGAGGTTAATTGTACCCCTAAGAGCTGTAATGAATAAATAATAAAAAAAACCCCAATGGTCTTTCCATTTGGCCAGATAGAAACTGATCACAGGAGGTCAAACTCCCTCAATTCCCATGTTGAGTTTTGTAGCAAAACCAAGGGCTCCACTTGGTTGTTCTAGAAATTAAATAAAAGCTACCTGCCACCCATTTCTTTTGGTTCACTTTCTTCTGCATAGCATAACACTGATGCAAGGCAGGTGCATCTTGACCTTCTGTACACAGAAGGGAAAAAAAGCGTTTTCCATCTGCTTTACAATATAAACCAAGTATTTCAATCTTATAATAATGGATTTTTTCTCATCTAACCCCTAAGGTTCCAGTATCCTGGACAGAGCTGTTATTGAACACAACTTATTATCTGCGAGCAAACTTTACAACAACATTACTTTTGAAGAGCTTGGAGCATTACTAGAGATCCCTGCAGCTAAGGTATCAGTTTTCTACATATTTTGTGAAAATAAGGAGCATCAAAGACATGAGATAATAGCTTTGGTAAATATTAGGAAAATTAGTTTAATATTACAAAATAATTAAATATTCCATATTATGAGGAAGGTTAAATATCTAGCACATCTTATGAGAAGGAAGGGTACATGATGTTGAATGAACAATAGTGGAGTTAGATGCCACTGATAGTATGTCTAATCATTTCATAATTAGTCTGTTGGTTTCCCCCCCTCCATGTGTGGAGATGTTGAAAAACCCATAAGGACTATGAATGCTTAATTTTTAATTTCTTTCAGAATGGAAGTAGTTTCTAACATCTTTCTCTTTTCATTATTTCAGGCAGAAAAGATAGCTTCACAAATGATAACTGAGGGTCGCATGAATGGATTCATTGATCAGATTGATGGAATTGTTCATTTTGAGAGTAAGTTCGACCACAGTAATTTATTATTTTGGTACCATTCTGAGTGACCTTTTTGAGTTGCCACCTTGCAGGATAAGGAAATTAAGTTTCTCTTCCATCTGAAGTGAGCTTGCTGTGTCTTGCTGTGGCCAGGTGGTGGCAGAATTTGCCTTAATGGAGGATCACACTTCACTCACTCTCCCTACTATGCATTATCTTACCCACAGGAAAGTGTGAATTTATTCCATCAGTCTCATTGTAGGAACAGGTTCACCAGGAAGTTCTCTGTTCAGTTCTACTGTGCAATGCAGGAGTTAGGCTTGTAGCAGACAGCCAAAATCATTGTAGGTTTTAAATACAGAAATGAACATGATGTAGCTGCAAGGAAGGCTTCCTCTGTGAGGTAGGTGAGGGCAATGGCAGAAGAAAAGGTTAGAGTTGAAAAGGCAAATGAATTGTTAAGACTTACTTCGTTTCCTATGGGTTGTTTTTTGTTTGTTTTTTTTTTCCAGCTCGTGAAGCTTTGCCAACTTGGGACAAGCAGATTCAGTCACTGTGTTTCCAGGTTAACAACCTGCTGGAGAAGATAAGTCAGACAGCCCCAGAATGGACAGCGCAGGCAATGGAAGCCCAGATGGCTCAGTGATTGTGCAGCCATTATCTGAATGGAGGCAATAAACTGCTTGCTGTGCTGAAAGAAGGGAACTGAGTAGGACTGCAAACCACCTTCATTTCCCCATCTTCTGCTTTCACTCTGGCTTAGGACACAATTAGGTGATACCATGTTTGGTGTGACAGTCCCCCAGTTCTCTGAGCATAGAATGGTGTTGTCGATGCCTCTGCTTGGCACTCTGCTGTTCTGAAAGCTGTGGTTTCCATGCAGAAGCAGCTGTAATGTCTGCAGCAAGCTTTGGGTTTGGCTTATTTAATTTTGGCGTTTTGTTTCCACTGTATTACTATAGCTTTGTGGCCCATTACTTCCTAGGATGCTTGTTTTGCTGTGAAAACATAAGTGCCATGTTTCTTTTAGTTGTAATTATTCTAATAAAGAGTGGAATGAGCCACTTGGTATAAGTGTTGCAGGGACTTTAAGCAGTAACTCGAAATAAGTTGAATTTTTGAAATTGTCAGTTTCAGCTCCTGAAAATGTTAAATGAAAACCAGCTTTTTTTCCTCCTTCTCTGTTTATAAAACACAAGTCTGAAATCTTAACTGAAGGAAATACTGACCCTTGTCCTGCATTGGTGCAGCAGGGCACAGAGTTATCTATGCTGAGAGATGGGGTGAAGACCAGTGTTCCAAAGAGAGCTTGTTGCAATGACGTGGTAAGTGATGAGAACATAGCACGTGCCAAGGAGGGTAAGCGAAGCATACTCTTTGTTTTATTTTCTAGGTTAGCATGAATTGGTAATTTTACAAAGGTATCCATAGTGGTTTTTTTGGAACTGGAGGTGTAACAAGAGACTCTAACAGGTAGGGATTCTGCACTACAAAAGATTAAACACCTTCTGAAACTGGAGTGGCTGGAGAATGCTGTGCCGGATTACTTATGTAATGACATTAAACAACTACGTAAAGATGTTATGATAAGCAGGAATAACTTGAAATGCTTATGCACAGCAATGAAGTATCAAAGTGGCCCTTCTGATGTTTTATCAGGCTAGAGTTGTGCATTCTTGACCCATCCTTTTGGTCTGCCAGATATGAGTCTTACTGTGCAATTTGCTGCAGAGGTTTTCACAGAGAGCTCTCTGGTAATGGAGAGCCAAGGCAGAGCTTCATCAATAGCTCTGAGTTCCTGTCCAGAGGTTATGCTTTAGTTTGAAGTGATCTTGTTCAGGTTGTAATTCCAGCTTTGATGTGAATTACCTTAGCTCCTTTTTCACTTCAGTCACGTAATAACACTATTAATGAGTTTTCAGTCTCTGTTCATGCTAGTGTTTTTGTCTTATAATCTGAAGGATGTTGATGTCTTCTCAAGTCAAAGGTTTTGGTTCAATCCGCAGCTCTAATGCCTCAACTTTTGCTTTGCCTTTTATGTTTGTTTGGTTTTTTTTTTTAACATATTTATGCATTTAGATTTGTAGTGCTGTTAAATTTTTAGAAAAGCTGGGAGCCTAGTGAAAGGTGGATCATCCATAAATAGGATGGACTTCTGTCAACCTGGCAAGGGATATTTCTGAGCCCTAAAACAAATGGCCAAGTAAGTTATGATGGCTCCGAGTTGGTAGCATCCTTTAGTTTCTCTGGGAGACCAGATGATGACAGAGCAGCAGTGGAAGCAGGAAGGAGCTGCCCACCTGTTGACAAGTTTACTGTAGAAGAGCCGATGTGGAAGATTTTCCAGATCCTCATTACAGATAGAGGTTGGGTGGCTGCTGTCCTTAGTGGGGGCTGACATAGTCCAGTGTAAGGGTATCTGTCTACTAGGGCTGGTGTTTGGCACTCTAAATGGTCACCTCCAATACCTACAAGGGTCATCTGGCTTACTAAATGGCCTCCTCCATTACCCTCTGTCCTGGTTTGAGGTAAAACAGGACCAATTATGATCAGTAACTTTGCTTCTTGGCTAGGCCTCTTCTAACTACTGAAATTAACAGCTTATTGTGCAGACAATGTTCACTCTCAGAGTGATAAGACCTATGTTTATAGCTGATGCCAAGGCATGGTATGCAGAGAGGCTCTTGCTTGTACCTATTGCTATAACAACCAAGGCCAGCTAACTTTTTACTGGCCCCATTGGAGGGTTGGAAGCAGAAAAGCTTAGTGGGGTCCCACCTGCGGGGAGGAGCGGACAGGCCAGGTGACCCAAAACTGACCAACAGGGTATTCCATCCCATCTGCCTCATGCTCAGTATAAAAGCTGAGGGATCAAAGGGTCAGCTCTCTTTCTTCAACAGCCAACATGTAAGGAGGACTCTGTTCGTCTGCCTTTGGTCCCGATCATGAAGGCAGATCCAGAATCCAGTTCCTATCCATCACTGAGTCCTGTCTGGGACTTCACCAGTGCCAGCCGGTGTTGTGATTGTCATCCTGGGAGCTTGATATGGTTTTGTATATATTTCATTATTTTCTTTTTTATTATTATTATTCATATTTCATTAAAGTAGTGTAGTTCCTTCTAAACTCATAAGTGTCTTTTTCCCTCTTCTGCCTCTCTCTTTGAAGAGGGGTAGAGGGGAGCATCTGTCAGTCCCATCTGGAGTCTCCCATGTCCCCAATAGCCAATTAGGCCTAAACCATGACACCCTGTAACACAGCAGCTGTAAATAATTTAATGGCTATGGGAGGGATGCTGGTATTTCAGTAGATGGCAGTAAAAGCCAAGCTGACCACGAGCAAGTCCCAAGTGCGCTGTATGCATCTTTGCTGTGTTGCTTTTTCCAAGTCAATAGTGTCAGAACTCAGAGATGGCTTTGGCTATTCATTGGATAGCTTTTATTTCTAGATGACCTTATTTCCTCTGAGCTCTCCCAATTACTTTGAAGGCAACTATAGTGTCAAAAACATTTATGTACACAGTGTAAGACATACACGGTATCTAATTAGTAGTAATCTAATCTAGTATCAGCAGGAAAAAATCTATGATTCAGAAATTTGTGATTAAGCTTTTGATCAGTTCATTGAAGTTCAGGGACTTCATAATTAAAATGGTAAATTCACTTCCTTAATTAGTCATACTATTACAGCTTGAGATTTGCAGTGTAAACTTGGTTAACAGCTGTTCTACAGAGGATCAGACATCCTGTCTCACTTTTTCAAAGCAGGTTCATTGTTTGCATGGCTTATCCAGAAATTATCACTTATGATTTGACTTTGTTTATATTCCCTTTTGCCTTGGAATACTAAAATGACCCATGAAATTTATGTTACTTAAGGATTTAAAGGTTCAGTTGGATGCACAAGCTCTTACCTGTTGAATCCTACAAGAAGATGAATTCATGGTTTTGCAATAGCAAAAATGCAGCCCTATTGCAACAACATATTAATTGCCAAGATTTCACGCATTTCACTGTTCCAATCTGGGAGAAAAAACAATTTCAGAACTACCTAAATATGAAAGCAACAGTTGTAGAGGAAGCCACCATTTCCCAAACAAAAACAACAAGAATTTTCCTAGTACTGAAACTAACATAGGAAATACAGCAGCCTGAAAATTTTGTATTTGCTATTAGCAAACATTTTATGTAACTTTCTTTAAAAAAATAAAAAAGTGAAACATTTAGTGATGTTGGCATTCACAGAATTGTAATAGACTTAGCTACTCCTTTTCCATTTCTGCTGTTGATGTTTAAAAACATAACAAACAATTCAGTCTTCAGAGGCTTTTGTGGTTTATCTCCATTCGTTTGGAAACTCCATTCATACAATTGCATATCTAGCTGCATACCTTGGATCCAAGCCATTTCATACTTTTCAATTCTTAAACTGGTTACAGGAACAAAGAAAGTTGGATGACAAGGCAAACATCCCTCAAGAAAGGAATTCACAAGGTTTCTGGATGTCAAGCTCAGGGTTACGGCACATCGCTGCTCTTTCAAATAATTTTACAGCAGCAAATACTTGCTATCAAATCAAATTCTTTAATATAGGAAAGAACAGAGAGAACATGCACACAAGGTATACTTGTAACGCTTGTCTAGATTCATAAAGAAGTGTCTTATTTCAAGGCATCTTGCCACTACTACTCAGTAAGAAACTGTCAAGTGAGTTTAGATCCAATTGTAATGTTATTCTTGTGCATCTTAGTCCAACAGCATCAGAAAAGGAAAAGCAAAATGGTGACATAAGTGGTGTTCCTTTTCAAGGCTGCGTATTTTGACCACACATTTTCAAGTTAAATTACTTGTTCAAAGTGGTACTGGCTTAGAATTTTCTCTCCCTTCAAGAGAAATATGGACATAGTCACTATTAGTCTGGAGCCTGTTGGTTTTCTTGTTTTACAGATTTTTTTTTTTTTTTACATTGAAGAGCAAATTACACTCACTTCTGTGCATAGCTCTTGGGAGCATGCCCTTTGCAGATGGAGGTGTGCTATGTATGCCATTCATATACATCCCAATTTAGGGCATTTGCTGCTTGACTCTGCTTTTTAAGGGAGAAGATTGTTCTAAAAAGCTCTTAACAGGGTGTGTTCACAGCTTTTTTGTGGAGTATTTTTTCTCCCTGTGGGGCAGGAATGACTTCTGGAAAGCAATAAACAAAACAACTGAACCATTTCTGAGACGAGAAACCCAAGTGGCCAACTCTAGCCTCAAAACCAGGATGACCTTTGGTGATCAGCTAACAGAATATGTACAGGGCAGTGCTAACCCCTCCTAGCCCATATCCCACTGCTGGCTCGGGTATCCTTGCTTCAGCCAGGGTCTGCCTTAATGCAGGAGCCAAAATCAGCAGCTCCCCCCACTAGATGGAGAGCTAAGCACACATAACCAATGTAGAGGCCTCATCGCTTGTGAAAGATGAACAGCACATTTCCAGTTTTATTTTGTGATTAAACTGTGTTTATCCGTAGCAACTGCAGCAGAACAAATTAATCAGCCTCTGGACTTTTTAGATTTGTGAGCCTTTACCTGTACTCAAAGCATGTAACAAATCATGTTTCCCACGTGCACGGCTTAGGCTGTACTTCAAGTAATGTATCACTTGGTACCAGAAACTTTTCCCTCCACCAGAGGAAAAAATGACAAGAACAGGTCTTAACTCAGAATAAAGGAGAAAACAGTACCACTGGACTTTGCAGACTGATTCAAAACAATATATAATATGCTTTTAAGTATAGTGTGGGACTGAACTTGGTGGTTTTACAATTTTTTTTCAATAAAAGCTTAATACACTGAATTGCATGTTTCTAGTAAAAAGGACTTCTGTGAAGAAACCTGAAAACAATGGAAGTCATCTATTAGGGAGACACCACCCATGCAAATCCCTCTTTTTTTTTTTTTAAAGCTTAGAGACTTTGTTTTACACATGATGAATGACTTTCTCTATGAAATGATGGTTTTGTTTCTTTGCAGGAGTTACTACTCAAACTTTGTTGTTCATTGCAAAAGATAATCCAAAAGCAAAGTAAAAGAGTTTACCAGACTAAGAACATTAGACGAGACTGAAAAATAGGCTGTCAGCCTTTATTGATTCTTTGTGAGTGTACAACATTCATTTTATTACAGCAGCGTAAACTTGAAATTATGACCATTTATCTAAGAAAAATGGGACCAGAACACTTCTGGAAAACAGCTGGGGTTTTTTGTTTTTGTTTTTTAAACACAATGTTAAAAACCAGCCTGGACAGCTAATCTAGTAGTAAGACTCCATGCTGTTTTGCCAAAAAAGTTTTTATTGACTAAGTAAGTAGGTGTATTCCTGTCACACTTAAAAAAATATTTTATTCAATAGAAAAATAAAAAGATATATTCAAATAGCCTAGAGTTTAATTGCCAGCTATGAATGCTTTTTTTGTTTTTTCAGATCTGCTTAACAAGGTGTCTTGATTGCAGATCAAGACACCTAATACAAAGTCCCAAATATATAAACTGAGAAACAGTTGAGTATTTACCTAGAACATGCTACTCTTAGGTGCTGTGTACTAATAAAACAACAATACTCACATTCTTCCTCCCTATTCTACTAATTATTAGTCTAAACTTGTAAATGAACACTTCCTCTTATAACAGGGCTGAGTTTTCATCAACCATTAAAAAACCCCTCCAACTGTCACACCTGGTAAGAATCTTAGCAAAAGTTTACTACTTGAAAAAACTGTAGCTTTATTCAAATTTTATCATATGTTAAACTGTAAAAACATATCACACACCTCTTTAAAACCTGTAAAATTGTAACATGACCTAAACATTCTCTTTTGAAAAAACCTATCTTTCTCCAGCTGCTTTTAACTAATGTGCCCCTCCTGTTAATCAGCCTGTTGTGCTAAATTACTCTAAGCTCTTCGATTGGTTAGTATATTATTATTTTTTCTGTTTTAGAAAGAGGATAATTAGGTATTTTTTTGAAGTATCTTTTGCATTATTTTCTTAGGGTTTTTTTATGTCACCCTAAGCTACTCAGTCATTTTTTCAAAAACTCTAGGAAGAATTTTTTTTCCTATTGCTCTATGTATATTATTTCTTATATTGCTAAGTGTTGAATATTTTTAGGGAGGGGAATTTCTGAATTTTGAGCATTTTATTGTGGGGCTTCAATGGAGAGTAGGTTGCTCAATAAATTTAGGCTTGCTTTTAGCTACCTGCATCTTTATCAGGGTGTTCATTATGTTTGTGGTAGAACTGATAATATGTCACTGATGTATTTGTACATGATAAGGGAGGTCTGAAATATGAGTTTGTACACAGTGAGGAAAGGTCTAAAGTCTTCTACCTATTCCACTCTCGGTTTTATTTAAGGAACAGTTCATTTTATCAACTGTGCTGAGTTGATTCAAGTGCACTTTATTACATTGTTTGCCTGAAATGATGCAGGAAGCTAGCTGACCTCTCACAACCTCGGTGGCTTCTGCTAAACTTTGATGTTAAAGAGCAAAGAAAGCTTTTTTAATATATATTCAGATTTTGCTCTTTCTTGCTTTCATTATTGCAAAATTTGTTTAGTTTCATTTTTTGTTAAATGGAGAGAGAAATCCTTTGCACTAACATTACTACCATGGCAGTCTCAGTTCCTATTTTCCAGGGAGAACCAGGTTGCCAGTGTATTTATTCTGGGCTAAATCAGAAGTGCTTCGTAGTTTCCGTTTTGCTTGTTACCATGCTATAAAGCAAGCAATTAATACAATATTTTCACAGCATAGCATGTCTGGAATGTTTTTGGGAATGATTGTGTATTAACAGCTACTACATAATTCAGGGTGAGGCCTGATGTGGTTATCTTTTTTTTGGCTTTCAAATGCTGGAATCTTTGTTGCAACTTCTACACTTCCAACCTTAACGATTCTATGATTCTATGCTTCCATTTTTGTCTTTGTGGGACTTCAGAGAGTGTTATCTGAGTACCTGATGATCATTTCTGGATACAAAACACTGCACTGCTGCTGTGACTTTGCTTTTAAAACATGCACTGTGGTTACACACCTTAGCGCCACTAAAGCATCATGTAGTGATTTGCAATAATTGTTACTGAATGTTTTCAGAATGCAGGAAGCCTGCATTCTCCAGCATATGCTGCCTAGTTGGACTGTACTACATATGGACGGTCCCAAGTTACTGCACTAACTATAAAATTAGAGGGAAATGGTAAGGTGTGGTATTCTGTAACTGTTTCATGTGGTCAAAATCCACTACCAGCTATAATTCTCTGCTCTGAAGAATGGGGAATAGTCACGTAGTAGTAATAACAATAATTACTATTGCCTTGTTTAGCTATGCTGGGTATGGCATTTCATCATGACTCCTCATAGTCTAGCATTATAAGCAATAATTTGACTAAGATTTTGTTCTTTGAATTAGTGTATTTATTATCTGGAAACAGATAATTGTGGTTATATATTCCTGGTTTACAGTAATGGATAAAACCATGGAGGAACAGTTAGAGAGTTTTTTAAAGTACCACAATCTTTGTAAGACGTCTTGTCACTTGAATGTGCTCTAAGCCTTCACTGTTTCCTTTTTTGTCATCTCCTTTTCAAAAGTGAAGCGCATCCTAAGGTACAAGTCCCATCATTCCCCAGGTGAGATGCCAGGTCTCTTGCAAAGCCTATACTTGCAAAAGAATATACATTGAGTAATCATAGAGACTCAGAATAAGATTTAGAAAAAATGTTGATTAAAAATGGATAAACATAGTGCTTATCCTTAGCTGTGTTGTGTTACTTTGTTCATGTCCATTTGGCAGCACTGTGAAGACTTAAAGCACTGATATGGTGTGATACAGTCTTAAGCTTTAAATGAAGGCAAGTATAGAAAAAAGAGGAGGCAACAATATTCAAGAGTATATTGTAGTGGGAGGCCGGATGCTTAAACACAATTCAAAGTCTTCCATATAAAGAAGCTCTTAGAGCTGTTTTCAGAGCTTGAGTTCAGGTTAATTCTGTGCTAAAAAAGTTTAAAATCTTCAAGAGCAAACAGCCAAACTTGATCCTAGTTCATAGGTTTTGTTTGTACAGAGAAAAAAGGCAACAAAAAAGTGTGTCTATAAAATAAAGAGTTGCTGAATGTAACGCTCCACTAAAGGCTTTTTTACAAACTTTTTAAGAACAGGAGCTATATATATATAACTAAAGTTGTAGCTTGATATAAGACGTTTCTTTTTACTTAAAGCAGTGCTGAGGAACGGGATGGGAAACCTAGACCTACCTTTGTAAGCCTCCTTTACCAGCTGCTGACTAATAACTTTGACCTATGGGGTTTTGCTAATGGAGCTCAATACCTGTTCCTCTAACCTGAGGGCATCTTCTCTGATCAGATGCCTGTTCCTTCCATGCAGAATAAAGATAACAGACAGGGGAGGATTAGCAGAGAGGGGAAGATTGTGACTTCTCTGGAGGCTCTGGGTGGGTAGAGGCCGGTTAGGAATTCAGGATGCACACAGTGGGGCTAATGTAATATGCACAGCCTGAGAAGGTACGTTTACACTGTAATGGTAACTGAAGATTCAAGACAGGATCAGAAGGACTTCTGCTGATCTGTGCAGAAGGTGCTACAATTTCTACAGCAAAAAAAACCCTTGTTATCTATTCCAGGTTTAATTTGATTTTTGTAGGTATTGTTTTTAGCTGAAAATCATAAGTGATATTTCTTCTCTGTGGCATGTGTAAAGAGCCAAGCAAAAGGGAATTGATCGCTGGACTGGGAGCCCATATTAGTTTAGGGCTCATTAGTAGGCTTGCTATCCTGTCAGTAGTCCCAGGGAAAATACATCAAAAGTGAAATGAGATTCACTCAAAAAATTACAGCATGGGAATGTATTAGTGCAAGTCAATATGGATTAAAGGAAAACATATGCTAGCAAACAAGCCATGTGGTGTTTCTTAAGTAGAAGCACTAGGGCTGGAAAAAGTAATTGTGCAGGTGTAGTAGATTTGGGGGACAAGATCTACTCAACTTCACAGGAGTTTGTGATTTGCAAGAGTTAGCTGTTCAGAGCTGATAGGGCAAGAGTTAGTGAACCGATCTCATTCTAGCTATTGATTAAGGAGTCCTTATCTGCTGAGGGTTTTTGTTAGAAACAGCCACAACTCAGCATTTCTATTTACAGTCTGCAAGTAAATAGGTAATAGAATTATATTTGTGGATGCTGCGTTACAGTGAGGACAGGTAAGGCAAGACAGTCTTGATGGAGGGGAGTCATTAATGCAAAACAGACCTTGAAATGGCTGTGTGCAATTTAGGCATAGGTATATTGGTATTTTGTTGCTTTGCAGCTTTGCATATTAGCACTGGCAAAAATGTTAAGAGAAATAAGCCTGAAATTTTGATATACGTGTTTTAAAAGGGCTGTTAAAGCAATGGGAAATACAGCAAAGTGTTGTCAGACTGATTTTAAGAAAGGCAAATGCCTTTTAGGGAGGACCTGAGGAATGTATGCTATTGAGTTCTTTCAGAAGTCTCTGGAGTGGCTGAGTTGCTTCCCATGGAAGAAAAAGGATAGTTATGTTTACTAAACTAGGGTGAGAGATGCAATAACAAATGGCTAGAAGCTGAAAACATGCAACTGTAATGAGAAAACAAAGCAGTAGTTCCTAAGAGCCGTGATTAAGCTCTGGAACTAAGTATGAAGGGGAAAGGATAGGTTTCCACCGTTTTGCTTCCTTGAAATCCAGACTGGCTGCCTTGCAGGAAAGTTGCTTAGTCAGTTAATACTGGCTAAGTTTAGTTCAGAGGTAATGGTGCAATTTAAGGGTCTGATCTACAAGAGGTCAGACATGGTGACCTAATGTCTGTTCAGGCCTTGTTATCTATTCCAGAATAGCTACAGAAGCTACAAAGTGATTTGAAGGTGAAAAGATTTGTACCTTAACAATTTCTGCCCAGCAGCCTTGCTGCAGGTTTTAATTATTTTTATTCTGTGATACTTGTTTTGAGGCATAGTAGCATCAGAAATTTATGGTTAGACAACAAAGCAAGTGAGCTCATCATGTAATATCTACATTAACTTCTGTGTCTGAGTGGAAGGTTATGTTTCCAGTTTTCCCATAAGGTAGTCATACTTCATCTGAAAGTTTGAATTTAACTAATGAAATGCATGGTTAAATTCATTGATCAAAAAGTGAGCTGCTAGAGTACATATTGCCACATGTGAAACACTTTTTTTTTTTTTTCTGCTGTGGTTTGAATCAAGGAAATGTTCTTCACCTTTGTGTAGGTTTATGCCACATGCTTGCCTAGAAGTGATCTTACAATTTCTAGTCAAGAAAGTCTGTGGGCCTGGGAGAAAAGAGGTACCTGGCTTCTCAGTGGGTACTTAGCTGAAGGAGATGGTGTATGCTTTTCTGTGGGGAGATGTGGGCTATCCTGAACACATCTTGTGAGTGATGTGGAGGTTAGGCTTTCTGGAAAGAAGCTATCATCACCTTGTGAAGAACAGACATAGTTTCAAGCACTGGTGTTGCAAGGAGTGTCCTGGTTTGAGGTAAAACTGGACCAATTTTGTCACTATCTCTGGAGTGACAGGTGGATCTCAAGAACTGATGGTACTAGAGGCTGAAGTGAGCCTAACTGGGAATGAATGGGAGAAACACCCCATGGTTACTGGTCCAGATGCTCCATGTATCCTTGGCATAGACTATCTTAAGAGAGGGTATTTTAAAGACCCAAAAGGGTATCGATGGGCCTTTGATATAGCAGCTGTAGAGACTGAGGATGTTACACAGCTGTCTACCTTACCCGGTCTTTCAGATGACCCTTCTGTTGTGGGACTGCTGAGGGTTAAAGATCAGCAGGTACCAATTGCTACTGCCACAGTGCATCGACGGCAATATCGTACCAACTGAGACTCCCTGATTCCCATCCATAACCTGATTCGACGGCTAGAGAGCCAAGGAGTAATCAGCAAGACTCGCTCACCCTTTAACAGCCCTATCTGGCCAGTGCGGAAGTCTGACGGGGATTGGAGATTAAAAGTAGACTATTGTGGCCTGAATGAAGTCACACC
>VZSZ01009412.1:6749-19229 GCA_013398815.1 Ibidorhyncha struthersii | reverse complement strand
TTTGCTTAATACACCCAAAAAAGACGACGCGGTGGAGATGCCCTGCGTCCCCACAAGGTGCCGTGGGGCTGCCAGTTCTTTTCTTCTCTGCCTCTGTGTGGTTTCTAATGTGGAGCCTTAGCTTATTCTTTAATTTAAAATGGTTATGCTAAACTTAAAAATGCAAACTTCAGAGGGGTTCTGGGTGCAGGACCGTGGCGGGCTGCAACCCAGCTCCGCAAACAAGGTGTAGGTGAGGACGGAGCTGCGTCTCCTTAAACCCTTTGCACCTTGGCTTTAATTTCCTTCCATTTCCCATTGGGAATGCCGGTTCTGCCGTTATTTTAGCCTGTGGCTTCACACTGTGCGGAGCGCTCGGTGCGCCCCGGGTGTCTGTGGTAGCGGGTTGAGGAGGAAGAGGATCCCATCGACCTGGGAAGAGCTGCAACACGGAGGTCGTTCCCCTTAAATAAATGAAAAGCTGTGCCAAAAACAGGCCGGCGGCATCGGTGCTGCTGGTGGATCCTCTGCCCTTGGAGGTTTTTGAGTCGCAAACTGGAGTTTCTCCTCCTGCAGCACCCGCCGAGGCCTTGGTGACCCTGGTGAGCGCCGCAAAGAGCATGAAAAAAGCTTTGTCTCTGTTTTAATAGCGTTTGGGAAGCTGCTTAATTGAACGTCCTATTAATTCTGGGGCTGTTGCGACACACGCACGCAGCGAGCGTCGGGGACTGGTGTGGAAAGCCAGGTTTAGTGCCGGCAGCCGCCCAGGCTTATCGGCAGCCAGGATTGCATGAGCTGTCGTCGCTGGTGGCTGCAGTCGTACCCGGGTTTCAGGTATCTGGGGGCGGAAAACACCTTTTTTTATTATTTTTTTTATTAATATTATTTTTTTCCCTTCTCTTCGGGTCTGCTGCCAGCTTCTTAAGAGGAAACAAGAGCTAAATTCCCCACTTTGCTGGGAATTAACAGAGCGGGTCCCTTCTTCTTCCTGGTCCTCCCGGCTGGACTTTGTGTTGTAAATGAGTAACTCCTGACTCAGGGATTTAGGGGAGAAAACGAAAGCGAGCACCGTTTGACACCAGTTTTCCCCTTCCCACACCCCGAGCGGAGGAGAAAGGACGTCGCCTTGTTAGGCTGAGCTAAACGGGGAGCTGAGGACGCGCAGACGTGAGTGTGAGTGCACCCGAAAGCCTTCAGCAGGGTGGGTGCAAAGCTTTCTGCGGCTCCCGGGTCTGAATCGGGGGGTGGGTTACTTATCCCGACGCCAGGCTGAGCCATCCGGCTGCTTTCCCAGCACCAGTGGAAAAACACGGTGGAAACGGGCAGGATCCCGTGTGCCTGGCCAGGATGGATTCAACCACGCATCCCAGCGCTCCCCCAAACCCATTCTTACGCCGCTGCGCTTCCGAAACCTTGCATCTTTTTTTCTTTTTTTAGGTCATTAAAGCCTAATTTTAAAGGTGTGAAGCTGATCCGCGGGACAAAGCTGGGGAAATGACTCTCAGGAGTTGCATAGGATGCGTGGTGATTATTTTTTTTTAACTGTTATCCGCATCTGATTTCTATAATTTCAGTGTTGAAACCCCACCCGCGATGTGCTTGGCTGTCCTAGTCTTGCTTTTTGCTAGTGTAGGAAACACTCATGCAAGCAAACGTGAGCGGGAGGAAGGTGACGGTGCGAAGCCGAAGGAGCTGCCTCCGCTGGAATTCACTTTTGCTCCCCAAATCTCTTTACGGAAACACTTTTGCAACCGTGCATGCCATGAGTTTCGGCGAGGGAAGAGAAAAAGGTGGCTCCTCTGCCACGCAAAGTGAACAGCAAAGCTGAATTTCACCGAATTCGTCAGCAATTTGTCAGACGATGCTGTTGCCCGGTCTAGCACCGTCCTGGAATTCGTTAATAAATTCCACTTTGCACTGAGAATTAACGTGGGAAACAGTGCAGGAACCTTCACGTTGGCCCTTCCTCCCCCTCGTTGGACACTTGGTACGTTGCCGCCTTCGCTCATCGCGGATTTGGTCTCGGAAATCAGCGGCTCCGCAGCTCCAGGGAGGTTTTTTTTTTTTGCGGAAAATCGGGAAAGTGGTTTTCCGTCCGCGAGGTGGCTGCGCACGGCTGGGGAGAGGCTTCGTCATGCTGCGCGACCAAGGGTGGCCCATCTGTTGCACGAGATTAAGCGTTTTGGACCCAGATGGTTAAAAGCTTAAATCGCTCTTCACAAAGATCCAAACGACCCATTTCGGAGAATTTCCGCTACCGGGACGCGGTGAGAAAATTCACAACCGTGAGGGAATCCCTGCATCTTGGCCGTGTTTCCAGCTGCTGTGTCAGCTGGGCTCTCCGGACAGAGCACGGGAGTGTCAGAGGGGAGATGGGGGAGTGGCAACGGCTCACCGGTCATACAAACCAGTTAAAACAGCACTGGGGGTAAGCTGGGCCATGCTGGTGTCTCACTGGGGTCTGGGCTCGTCCTCCAAAACGGGGAGAAACAGTGAGGATTGAGGAAAAACACGGGAGGAAGAGCGGTGTTCCCGGCGGAGCAGCAGAAGAAGCCATGCGAGCAGCCCTGAGCCCCGGCCAGCCTCCCGGGGAGTAACTGCGTTCCTTCAAATTAAGCGATGAGTAATTATTTGAAGTAATTAGAGGTTTGACAGCGGCTCAGCAGCATAGTTTACATTGCACCGGTGCTGCGGCTGTTACGCCCTTTTACCTGCAAGAGTCTCACCTTGAGGAGTGACACGCGCTGCTGATAAGGGATGTTCCCGCAGGAAATAACGCATCTGCGTACGAGCCAAGAGTTTGCTGACCTAAAATGCCCAAACTCCCTGCGCTTTAAGTGCAAAGACCCGCTTCTTCTTCTTTGTGGCCTTTGGATTGTGTAAGCTGGTGACTCGGCTGATGTGGGTGTCCTCATGGTGGGATGAAATGTGGGTTTTGTTTTGTTTTTTTGAGATGGAATGAAGGTGAGGGGAGGTTTTTAAAAGCAAATCGCCCAACAGCGTGGCAGGTTCGCAGCAGCCTTTGTCTGTTGTGTGATTCAGTCCAACCGGGGAACTGGTAGAACTGCACCATCCAGACATCAAAGCGGAGGAGATGTTGTGGAAGGTCATGCTCCTTGCGTTGTTCCAATGACCCACGGTGTCATCTGCATGCGAGTTAATTTTGATTTTTTTGCCGTAAGCTGAAAACTCTTCCGCTGTCGCATTGTAAAGCAAAGGATCTCAACCGCCGTGTTTCACAGAACCGCAGAAGGTTTTGGGTTGATGGGACCTTCAAAGATCATCCAGTCCAACTCTCCTGCCATGGGCAGGGGCATCTTCCACTAGATCAGGTTGCTCCAAGCTCTGTCCATAGAGCCGTGGAAGGGTTTGGGTTGAAAGGGACCTTCAAAGATCCAAGTGTAGGGGCATCTTCCACTAGATCAGGTTGCTCCAGGCCCCATCCATAGAGTCGTTTGGGGGTTTGGGTTGAAAAGCCAACCAAATCCACGCCCGTGCCCTGGGCAGGGACACCTCCCACCAGCCCAGGTTGCTCCGAGCCCCGTCCAACCTGGCCTTCAACACCTCCAGGGATGGGGCAGCCACAGCTTCTCAGGGCAACCTGCGCCAGTGCCTCACCACCCTCAGAGTTTCAAGAGCGGTGATTAGGATCATCCTTCCCTCGAGCGCTGCTCCCTCCGGGAGGACTTCTTCGCATCGGCTGATGCTTGGGGCATGTTGGGCGCCTCTTCAAGGCTTTAGTTGGATCTCTGTGCCTTTCTTGTTTTGCTTTTTTTTTTAAAAACTATTCTGATCCTATTAGACTCCCGTCTGTCCACGGGGAGCGAAGAGGTAATCCTCCCGGTAGAAGCAGTGATGGGTGTTAAGCTGGTGCTGTGCTTGATCTTCAGTCAAAAGCCAAAGAAAAGACGGGGCGGTTTGTTTCACTCGCTTTCTTTTCAGCGTTGAATTGGAAACGCCTGTGAAGGGAGCCCTCTCCCACAGGTTTCGCCGTGCATCCCCGCGTCTCTTCCCTCCGGCGCTGACCCGTTTTTTCTTGCTCCCCACCAGGCAGAGGGGGGGCAGACCGCAACCTTGATCTGCCTCGGCCACATGGTTGGCTTGTGGTTTGCGCCCACAAGCCACTTGCGACAACGGTGGGAAAGCCGTGCCCGCTGCGGTTAGCGCTCGGTCGGATGCTGCGGCTGGCACATCTTTGCCGCTGCCGGTATCTCCTCGGTGTAGGCGCTAGCATTCAACTGCAAGGTGCATGAAATGGTACGGGCAGAATTTGGTCTGTTTGGGGTTCCTGAGCTGAAACGCTGATGGTTGTTTCTCTTTCTCCTAGGGGGAAACGTCGGCCGTCCGACGACGGGGACCAGCAAGAACTGAAGTGCTGCTGGTACGTACAGGATGGGAACGACAAACTTCATCGCCCCGGCGCCCTGAGAACTGTCACCCCGCCTTCCACTGAGCTCCCAAGTCGCACTGGCTGCCGGAAACAGTAATCCTCTTGGAAGCGGTTGACTGGGACAGGATGTGTGGACGATGATGATGGCAAGAAAGCAAGATGTTCGCATTCCCACCTATAACATTAGCGTGGTGGGATTATCCGGGACAGAGAAGGAGAAGGGGCAGTGCGGCATTGGGAAATCCTGCCTTTGCAACCGCTTTGTACGGCCCAGCGCGGATGAGTTCCACTTGGACCACACTTCGGTTCTCAGCACCAGTGACTTTGGGGGAAGGGTGGTCAATAACGACCATTTCCTCTACTGGGGGGAAGTTGTGCGTTCCCTGGAGGACTGCGTCGAATGTAAAATGCATGTGGTGGAGCAGACGGAGTTTATCGACGACCAGACCTTTCAGCCTCACCGCAGCACGGCCCTGCAGCCCTATATCAAGAGGGCTGCCGCGACCAAACTGGCGTCGGCTGAAAAGCTCATGTACTTTTGCACTGATCAGCTTGGGCTGGAACAGGACTTTGAACAAAAACAGATGCCGGATGGAAAGCTGCTGGTGGATGGCTTTCTTCTCTGCATTGATGTTAGCAGGGGTATGAACAGGAACTTTGATGATCAGCTCAAATTCGTTTCGAATCTTTACAATCAACTAGCGAAAACAAAAAAGCCCATCGTAGTGGTCCTGACAAAGTGTGACGAAGGCGTGGAGCGGTACATTAGGGATGCACATACTTTTGCCTTAAGCAAAAAGAACCTCCAGGTCGTGGAGACGTCGGCTAGATCCAATGTGAACATTGACTTGGCTTTCAGCACCTTAGTGCAGCTGATTGATAAAAGCCGGGGAAAGACTAAAATCATCCCCTACTTTGAAGCTTTGAAACAGCAAAGTCAACAGATAGCTGCTGCTAAAGACAAGTACGAGTGGCTGGTCAGCCGCATCGTCAAAAACCACAACGAGATGTGGTCAAACGTGAACCGCAAGATGCAGTCCTCTCCGGAGTATCAGGATTATGTCTACCTGGAAGGAACGCAGAAAGCCAAAAAGCTGTTTCTGCAGCACGTCCACCGCCTCAAGCAGGAGCACATAGAGCGCCGGCGGAAGATGTATCTCGCCATGCTTCCTCAAGCGTTTGAAGCCCTCATCCCGGACCTGGATGAAATAGATCACCTGAGCTGCGTGAAAGTGGAGAAGCTCTTGGAGACGAAGCCGGACTTTCTGAAATGGTTTATTGTTCTGGAAGAGACGCCCTGGGATGCCACGAGCCACATTGACAACATGGAGAACGAGCGCATTCCCTTCGATCTGATGGAGACCCAGCCCGCCGAGCAGCTCTACGAAGCTCATTTAGAAAAGCTGAGGAACGAGAGGAAAAGGGCAGAAATGAGAAGAGCTTTCAAAGAAAACCTGGAGACTTCCCCTTTCATCACGCCCGGGAAGCCCTGGGAGGAAGCGCGCAGTTTCATTATGAATGAGGATTTTTACATGTGGCTGGAGGAATCTATTTATATGGATATCTACAGCAAGCACCAAAAACAGATTATAGAAAAGGCAAAGGAGGAGTTTCAGGAGCTGCTCTTGGAGTACTCAGAGCTGTTTTATGAACTGGAGCTGGACGCTAAACCCAGCAAGGAGAAAATGGGCGTCATTCAGGATGTCTTGGGCGAAGAGCAAAGGTTCAAAGCTCTGCAGAAGCTGCAGGCTGAGCGGGATGCCCTTATTTTGAAGCACATCCACTTTGTGTATCACCCGACAAAGGAAACGTGTCCGAGCTGCCCGGTTTGCATAGACTCTAAAATCGAGCATCTCATCAGCTCCCGCTTCATCAGGCCCTCCGAACGTAACCAGAAGAACTTGCTGTCCGACTCCAACATCGACAGGATCAATCTGGTGATCCTCGGCAAGGACGGTTTGGCGCGCGAGCTGGCCAACGAGATCCGGGCGCTCTGCACCAATGATGACAAGTACGTGATCGAAGGTAAGATGTACGAGCTGTCCCTGAGGCCGATTGAGGGCAACGTCCGGCTCCCCGTTAACTCTTTCCAGACACCCACCTTTCAGCCTCACGGTTGTCTCTGCCTTTACAACTCGAAGGAGTCGCTGTCCTACGTGGTGGAAAGCATCGAAAAGAGCAGAGAGTCGACCATCGGCAGGAGGGATAATCACTTGGTTCACCTTCCTCTGACGCTCATCCTCGTTAACAAGAGAGGGGACACCAGTGGCGAGACACTACACAGCTTGATACAGCAAGGCCAGCAGATCGCGAGCAAGCTGCAGTGCGTCTTTCTGGACCCTGCGTCTGCTGGCATCGGGTACGGCCGTAACATCAACGAGAAGCAGATCAGCCAGGTTTTGAAGGGGCTGCTGGACTCGAAACGCAACTTAAACCTTGTCAGCTCCACCTCCAGCATCAAAGACCTGGCGGACGTCGACCTTCGGATTGTCATGTGCTTGATGTGTGGAGATCCATTCAACGCGGATGACATCCTCTTACCCATCCTGCAGTCCCAGACCTACAGACCTTCGCAGTGTGGCAGCAGCAGCTCCGTTCTCCTCGAGTTATCCATCGGGCCGCACAAGAGGCGCGTGGAGCTCTCCCTCCTTTCCTACCATTCCTCCTTTAGCATTAGGAAAAGCCGGCTCGTCCACGGCTACATCGTCTTTTACTCGGCGAAACGCAAGGCGTCCCTGGCCATGCTACGTGCCTTTCTCTGCGAGGTGCAGGATATCATCCCCATACAGGTCGTGGCGCTAACGGACGGCTCCATAGACATCCTGGACAATGACTTGAGCAGAGAGCAGCTGACCGAGGGTGAGGAGATCGCCCAGGAGATTGACGGCAAGTTCACCACGATACCTTGTAGCCAGCCGCAGCATAAGCTGGAGATTTTCCACTCGTTTTTTAAAGACGTGGTGGAGAAAAAAAACATCATCGAAGCCACCCACATGTACGACAACGTGGCCGAAGCCTGCAGCACCACGGAGGAGGTGTTCAACTCCCCTCGAGCGGGCTCCCCTCTCTGCAACTCCAACCTGCAGGACTCAGAGGAGGACATCGAGCCCCCAACCTACAGCCCCTTCAGAGAGGACACGTCCATGCCCGCCCTGCCCAAAGATCACTCGAAGCTTTCCATGGAGCTGGAGGGGAACGACAGCTTGTCTTTCATTTCTGTCATGAGCACTTTTGAAAGCAAGCTGAACAACAAAGTACCTCCTCCGGTGAAACCAAAGCCCCCCGTGCATTTTGAGATTACGAAGGGGGACCTGTCGTATTTGGAGCAGGGGCATCGGGACGGGCAGAGGAAGTCCGTGTCTTCGAGCAGCTGGTTGCCCACCGACTGCTTCGATCCTTCTGATTACGCCGAGCCGATGGACGCCGTGGTCAAACCTCGAAACGAAGAGGAGAACATCTACTCCGTGCCTCACGACAGCACCCAGGGCAAGATCATCACCATCCGAAACATTAACAAAACCCAGTCGAATGGCAGCGGCAACGGCTCGGACAGCGAGATGGACACCAGCTCCCTGGAGCGGGGCCGCAAGGTGTCGGTCGTTAGCAAGCCCGTGCTGTATCGGACGCGCTGCACGAGGCTGGGCAGGTTTGCTAGCTACCGAACCAGCTTCAGTGTTGGGAGCGACGATGAGCTGGGACCCATCCGAAAGAAAGAGGAAGACCAGACTTCCCAAGGGTATAAAGGCGATAACGCCGCTATCCCCTACGAAACGGCGGACGGGGAAGATCCAAGGAGGAGGAACATCCTGCGCAGCTTGAGGAGGACGACGAAGGTAGGCCGGTGCTTTCTGCCCTTCGGTCCTGGGATTCGCAGGGTGGAGGTCGGGATGTACTGCCAGGCGTGAAGCCTGAACGAGGGCGGCAGCCCCTGCTGTCACGTTCGTAGTGTGTCTTTCATGTATTTACCGTTTGAGGAGTAGAGCGAGCGCAGAATCTCTTCATTTTCTTTTTTTATTGTGCGTTAATTCGCTGCCGGCGTGGATTTGCATGAACTTGCAGTCCTATACCGAAATCACCTCTGTCGTTTTCTGCTGGGGGCGTTTGGCTGTGACGACTTTGTCCTCACGACGCGCTTCTGAGAAAGTTTGTTCTCTGCTCGGAAGTTAAGAGTTTTGAGGTACAATTAACCGAAATGTGGGTGCTTTGAAACATGGCCTCCGTTTGCCTTGTAAATTCTGTTTAATGTGCATGAAAGTAGCAAAATCGCTATTATTGGCTTAGCGTCTTTTAAAGAAATGGGGAGAAGCTAGATGTGTCCGACCAGAGATGACACTGGGAAGGTGAGGAACTTGGGTTGCTCTTCTCAAGGCTCTTCTCTAGACGCGTCGTGCTGCCACAATTCCACAAAACCAGCCTTAAATCCACCTGGACTCGCTGCCGCTCTTGGGCGTGATGTTAGAGGGTGAAACTGGTTTTGGAAGAGCCCGCCAGTTTGAGGTGCGGTGTGGTTGAGTAGTCTTTGGACTTCCTGGCCAACGGTTGGCGCGCCAATGGCCAACCTTTGCCCGTCGTAGGCCAACGGTTGGCGCACCAGTGGCCAACCTTTGCCCGTCGAAGGCCAACGGTTGGTGCACCGATGGCCACCTGTTGTCCTTTGAAGGCCAACGGTTGGTGCGCCAAAGGCCAACCTTTGCCGGTTGAAGGCTGACAGTTGGCTGATGGCCAATGACTGGCCACCAAAACCCCACACAGTCATGAGCGTGAGGTGGCAGTGGTGGGCGTCTTGGCTCCAGTGTGTGCATGCGGATGGAGATGCCGAGTCGTGCTTGTGTGGAAGAACGCCTGGTGCTGCGGCGGGATGGACGCGCACACAGACACATCATATACACACAACACACAGAAACATACAATACACACGTTATATTCATGCACAGACGCAAACGTTATATACATACAGATATATCGTACGTGTGGCATATATGCAGGCTGATGTACATGCATATACGTTAATATACACACAAATTACACACATGTTAAATACACGTACACACGGACGTCACACAGACGTTATGTAGTGTATGTGTGTATAACATATATATACAGGTATGGATGCGCACATATATACACGTGCACGTGATACGTGCACACTATGAACACATGCTTATACACACATACACGCTTTGCACACGCATATTTCTGTACACGTTATATGCCTACACTTACACACGCGTTGTTATATACACATCTCTACAGGCGCATATGCCGTATATGCCCGTACATCCCAGTGCGGGTCCATATATGTGTGGGAGGAAGAGGGGCGGCAGGAGGAGGAAGGGAAGTGGGGGCTTCCGACGGGGGGCGGGGGGCAGCGGCAGCCGCCGGACGTCCTGCTCGGAGCCGTCTGCCGCTGCAAAACCAATCAGGGTAATTAAGAGGCGTTATTAATTTCCACTGGAAACAAAAGGGAGAGCCGCCCGCAAGGATCTGCCGAGCAGGAAGGAGCAAACCAAAATCCTCAGCGGGAGGACGGGGCTGGAGCAACACTGGGGCTGGGAACGGGTTTCCAGTTGGCGAGTTTGGGTTTATAACTGGCTTTTTTGGGGGTTCCAGATGGTGTTTTGGGGTTTCGGTCCCGTGGTGTATTATAGCACATCCCCTTTTCCAAGGGGAAGCCGAGGGACGTGGCCAGGCAGTGGTTGCTGCCACTGGTAGCGGCGCTTGGCGTTTTAATTGCTCCCCCTTAATTTGGGGGATTTCTTTTTGAGTCAGGCTTTCATCTTTGTTTTGCCGATGGGAATGGTGTGCTGTGGCAGTTACCACCTTGCCCGGGCTGGCGGGGCGTTTGGGCTTCCACCTTCGCTTCGGTGACGTCCCGGGGTTTATTTGCCCGTCCCTCGAAATTTAGTAGCGAAATCCTCATCGTAGAACCATGAAATGGGTTGGGATGGAAGGAACCTTCGAAGATCCATGGGTAGGGCCATCTTCAACTAGATGAGGTTGTCCCAAGTACTGTCTGTAGTATCACAGAAGGGTTGAAGGGACCTTCAAAGCCAACCCAGTCCAACCCCCTGCTGCCGACAGGGACACCCCCCACTAGTCCAGGTTGCTCCAAGCCCCGTCCAACCTGGCCTTCAACACCTCCAGGGATGGGGCAGCCACAGCTTCTCGGGGCAACCTGCGCCAGGGGCTCACCACCCTCATGGTAGAAGATCCCACCGAACCCTCTCCTCCGGCAGTTTAAAACCATTGCCCCTTGTCCTGTTACTACAGCCCCTGGTCAAAGTCTCTCCCCGTCTTCTAAGCCCCTTTATAGATTGAAACGCCGCCAGAAGGTCTCTCTCCAGTATGTCCTTGTACTGGGAAGCCCAGCGCTGCACCCAGCACTCCAGGTGTGTCCTCACCAGCACTGAGCAGAGGAGAAGGATCACCTCCCTCCACCTGCCAGCAACGCTTTGCCCAGGACACCGTTGGCCTTCTTTGCGTCACCTTACTGGCTCATGGTCAACTTGGTGTCCACCAAGACTTCCAGATCCTTCTCTGCCAAGCTGCTTTCCAGCTGGCTGGTCCCCAACATAGACTGGTTCCTGCTGTTCTTCCTCCCCAGGGGTAGGACTTTGCTTTTCTCCTTGTTGACCTTCATGAGGTTCCCATTGGGCCTGTCGAGGTCCCTCTGGTCGGCAGCATGACCCTCTGGGGACGCACTTCGGTGTCATCTTCAAACTTGCCAAGGGTACGGCTGCCCCATTATCCAGATCGTTGATGAAGGTGTTAGACGGGACCTGGCCCCAGGATTCACCGCCGGCCGCTGGCCTCCAACTAGACTTTACTCCACTGATCACCACCCCTTGGTCTTGCCCGTTTGGGCGGTCTTCCACCCACCTCACCCTCTGCTCATCATCAGCTTCTCCAGGAGAACCTGATGGAGATGGTGTCAGAGACACCCAGGGAGACGCTGTCCTCCCAGTTGGTCTGCCGGGCCAACTCGTTCATCCTAGAAGTTCACCATGTTGGGTGAACATGGTGAAGGTCCCATCGGGTTCTCCCAGTTTCTGGTCATTCCCTTCTGCACCTGGAGAGGGTTTTTTTCAGCTATTTGGATGAAAACGGCGTCACCGTTTATTTTTCATGGAAGCTGTGACCTCCAGGAGGCTCCGCCTTAGACACTGACAGGCGATGACGTTTGGGATGAAATCCCTCAGCTTTGCGAAGCCTTCGGTCAGGTTTGATGTGCCGTAGCGGGGGAGGAAGCGTTGGGAGAAGTGGTTTCCCCGTCCGTAACCGCCGTCTCCACCTCTCTCTCATATAAATACATTATTTGTGATGAGAAGAATTCATGTGAATAAATAATAATAGCAGCCTGCTGGAATAGCGTCTTAATAGAATAATAAGAATATATCATATGTATTGGAATAAATGATAATGCGTTGGGATAAATAATGCCTCAACGCTGCTCTGCTCCCTCCCGCAGAAACCAAAGCCCAAACCTCGGCCATCCATCACGAAGACGACGTGGGAAAGCAACTATTTTGGGGTGCCTTTGACCACCGTAGTGACTCCAGAGAAACCCATCCCCGTCTTCATTGAGAGATGCATCGAGTACATCGAAGCGACAGGTAAGAGCAACTGGCTGCGGCGCTTTCTGTCTCCTGTCGCCGGCCGCAGCCCCACGGCAGCGCGTGGGGAGGTTTCTTCTGCGTTGCAACCTCAGGTCGCCGTGGGGTTGTTTGTTTTTTTTTCTGGGAAGGCGTAAAAAAAAAAAAATCTTCTCCGGATCCTTTTTTATTTCCTGGCAAAATGAACGTGCCCGGAGAACCGCCGGCCTCCAACATTTGCCAGTCCCGTCCCACTCTCGGAGGCGAAGGGCTGAAATAATTCAGGCGAACTCCGGCCGCCTCCAGGCAGGACGTGGTTTTGGGGGGTCCAACTTGTGCCTTTCCCTCCGAGTGGTCGGTGTTGATGGGTACGGTGTGAAGTTTTCACCCTCAAGGAGCCCTAATTAACGCTGAAATAAGCTCCAGGCTGGGTTTTTTCCCCCTCCCCGACGCCTTTTTTTCCCCCCCCCGTCAGGCTCTCGCTTTAGGTAGCCGCAGCTGTGCTGCAGGTGCTTCCCC
>VZSZ01009410.1:0-10006 GCA_013398815.1 Ibidorhyncha struthersii | reverse complement strand
ACCCCCTCAGCCCCAGCGAGGCCGCCCTTCTGTTCAGCGTAGAAAAAAGCAGAGCCTTTATCACAATTACCCACGAACAACCACTTGTTGTTACAGCAATTATTATTATATGATGCAGAAGATCCTGGAAAAGCAGCCTGGACCTGGATCTGGAGATGCGCTCTGCCACTGCGACCTTAGAAGGTAGTGCATGAACCATGACTACTCTGTATTCCACATTCAATTTTCAGTTTTGACTGTTCTGCTGTGGAAGGAGCTGGTGCTAAGAGCAGGCAGGAAGGCAGAGGATAACCCACCCCAGGGTGCTGAATTCCCTGTAACAGTTTAAAATACGCACGCCTGCCACGCACAGGGCAATCTCCGTCATGGCTACATGGGGATGGCTACTCCCAGAGCCACAGCCCCTTCCCAGCAATGAGGGGTATCCTGCAAGCAGGGGCTCAGCCAGGACCAGAGCGCGGCCTCCGCAGGGCTGACCTTGTCGCCTCCTGCCAGAAGGACGGAGACTGTCAGCACTGAGAGGCGAAAGGCAGGACAGACGTCGGATGTCACTGCACACTGACAGCGCTTCTGGAGAGCACTCCAGGTTTCAAAGCATCTTGCAGAGACACGAAACCAGGGCTGCATACAGCAAAGGCCTTGAGGACTGGGAAGAGGTGCAGAGCCTGCTGAAACACAGCTGAAATCCCTGCAGGGAGAATTTTCTTTGCTACATACCCCAAGCAGAGCTGCCGGGAGGGGACAGTGCCCTCACAGCCTCGCCGGTGCAGCCAGACGGCGTCGACCACTCGCAAAGCTCCCATTGAGAGCGTGCCGGGAACGCTAACCATGCCCACGGTGGCAGGACGGTCTGTACTGCTCCCTGGCCCGCCGAACGAGCTGTGCGGGTTCGGCATCACATCTTCCATCACTGCCTCCAGGACCAGTGTGTTCACTGGCTCTCCCTTATCTCCACATCCCAGGCCTCTTCCAACCTATCTCGCTAACGAGTACTGGGAGAGAATTCAAATAGCCCGTCTGCTGTAAATGGCAAGAGGGCTTTGCACTGCCAAAAATAAGAAAGCAGGTAAATTCTGCCTAAGCATAGTTGTTTTCATTTACACAATGTGCTGAAACACCCATCTCCACAAACAGCTCTCCCTGAGCCGTGCTAGGGTTCAAGCACGGGTTTAACACAGATTCCCCACTCCTGCACCTGCACTCCAAAAAAATAACAAGATCCCCCAACACAACTGCAATATTATATTCAAATTCTAATTCCACACACTTCTGGACATTCACAAAGAGTCAACCCTAATTCACCACAAATCTGCTCCATCAAATCTATTCTCAGTGCCTTCCTAAGATGGAACTTTGATTTCTTGCTATTTTTCATTGAAACTACCAATAGTTTTCATTCAATCAATGAAGGAAACATCACAACAAAATATATATGTAATATACAGAAGTTGCACAGGACTGATACTATTACAACTTTAAGTCCTCAAAAAATTGAAATTCTTATTGACTGCCAAGATAGCAAGGTATTAGGTCTCATTGTCCAAAGTACTCATCAAACACTTCAGAAGACAGACTGAACGCTTGCACTTGGTAAGTCTGAAGAGCACACAAGCTGGTGTGTATAAGGACCAATAAAACGGTTCATCCCATCAGATGGGAGATGAACATAGACCATAGATCACCTACAGGGAAGACTGTTCCTATCACGAATATAGGAAAACAAAACAAAAAAGGCTACACTTTCGATTATTATTTCGAGGGGGGTGGAACAGTTCCTTTCTGAAAACCTCTGAACAAAGAAACAGATGCTGTAGAAAAACTGAAAACGAAAAGCATCCTATATGACACTGGAAATACTCCTTTCACTGCTCTGCACCGGTATGGCCCCCCCTGCAGCACTGCACCCTTTCTGGGGCATCGAAACCCAAGAACAGCACCGACCTCTGCACAGGGAACTGGTAGAGACCCCAGGAAGGTGGTCCACACGGGACCACTGTGTCTTTGTCCATGGTGGAGAACAGGCACAGGGATGTGGTTGTGCTCCTCAGGTGGGCGAGAAGAGAGGGCAGGAGCAGGGCAGCAACCGGCTCAGGCTGCAAGAGGCTGCTCGGGGAGATTGCAGAGCAGCACAGGTACCGCTGAGTCAGAGGATCTGCAGGATCATCCCTCAACGTTGCTGGAGCGTGTTCAGAGAAGGGCAATGAAGCTGGTGAAGGGTCTTGAGAATAAGTCTTATGAGGAGCGGCTAAGGGACTTGGGGCTGTTTAGTCTGAAGAAAAGGAGGATGAGGAGAGACCTTATCACTCTCTATTCTACCTGAAAGGAGGTTGTAGAGAGGTGGGCGTTGGTCTCTTCTCACAAGTTATAACCAATAGGACAAGAGGAAATGGCGTCAAGTTGCACCAGGGGAGGTTTAGGTTAGACATTAGGAAAAATTTCTACACTGAAAGGGTTATCAAAGACTGGAACAGGCTGCCCAGGGAAGTGCTTGAACTGCTATCCTTGGACGTATTTAAAAGCCGTCTAGTTACGGTGCCCAGGGACATGGTTTAGAAGTGGGCCTGGTAGAGTTAGATAATGGTTGGACTCGATGATCTTAAAGGTCTTTTTCAGCCATAAAAATTCTATGATTCTATGACTGGATTGAGAGCAATGTGCGCTTGCAGCCCAGAAGGCCAACCATATCCCAGGCTGCATCAAAACAGGCATGGCCAGCAGAGTGAGGGAGGTGATTCTACCACTCTATTCTGCTCTTGTGAGATCCCTCCTGAGTACTGCATTCAGCTCTGGAGCCCCCAACATAAGAAGGACGTGGACCTGCTGGAGCAAGTCCAGAGGAGGGCCACAAAGGGCTGGAGCACCTCTGCTATGAAGACAGGCTGAGAGGGCTGGGGTTGAGAGCTGAGAAGAGAGGGCTCTGGGGAGACCTTACAATGGCCTTCCAGTACCTAAAGGGGGCCTACAGGAAAGATGAGGAGGGATCTTTTATCAGGGAGGGTAGTGATAGGATGAAGGATAACTGTTTTAACCTGAAAGAGGGTAGATTTAGATTAGACATTAGGAAGAAATTCTTTACTCTGACAGTGGTGAGACACTGGAACAGTTTGCCCAGAGAAATTGTGGACATTCCATCCCTGGAGGTGTTCAAGGCCAGGCTGAATGGGGCTTTGAGCAATCTGGTCTACTGGAAGGTGTCCCTGCCCACGGCAGGGGGGTTGGAACGAGATGATCTTTAAGGTCCCTCCCAACTCTAACCATTCTATGATTCTACGATTCTATGAATGGTCTGACAACCCCAGGAAAAAGAACAAACAGGAAAGCAGAACTGGGTAAAAGCAACAGAAACAGCAGCAAGGAAGACAAATTCCAAGAAAACGTAAAGGTGTCACAGAGAAAACATACAGCGTGGTTTCCCCTGGGTGCTGTGTAACTTGACATGCCGGTGGTCTTGCACATGCTCATGCTGGGAAGCCCAGCCCCGACCTGCACAGACACCTACGTGTGCCAGCGTGCTAACAGCAGGAAATTACCGACAGCCCCTTCCTCTTCATACGCACACGGGGGGAAAGAGCAACTAACCTCAGCAAAGACACAGGGCTTTTCGGTGATAAATTCTGTTATCAGTCCAGTCCAACCCCAATTTCAGCGTTTTGCAGTAGGCTGCAGCACGCGGCTGTCAATTCCACGGCTGCAGGGACTGCAGCATGCAGGAGGGTTTGGTGCACCCCGACTCACCAACCACACCTAATGGCCAGAGAAAGGCAGGGGCTGATGAGAGCCACGGCTGAAGAAATTAACACCCCTCCCTCAAGCAACCCTCAAATCTACCAGGAAACTTTTTCAGTCCTTTGAAACAAGAAAGCAGAGCAGGGGCTTGGTTTCTGAGATGAGGTGGCCAACAAGCATAACCAGCATAGATATTGATGATTCTTGGAAAAACTGCCAAGTTTGAAGGCAGAAGGCTATTCAGGATGAAAGCTGTTTTTAAGCAACAGCAAAGGCAGGAGTTACTCTCGTGAGGGACACCCTGGCTTGAGAACAGTTCCTATTTGACTCGTGCAGGGTTTTGATTTATGAGATTTTTTCATAGCTTAAGTATAAACCCGAGTCAAAGTTCAGGGCTATTATTTTTACAGTATAAAAATAATAAACCAATGTCAACCAACCCTTCTGCAGTTGCTACAATTCCCTTTTTCTTTTCTTTGACTTTTAAGGTAACTTTAAAGATAAACACCACAGCTTTTTTGGGGGGAAACTATACATACCTCAAGTGACCATTTCCTATAAACTCAAGAGAAGTTAAGTACCTTCTCTGCATACACTTAGACCTCAGTGAATCACCCAGGTGTAAATCCAAGGTGCATGCTGTACAGATGAGGAGCAAATCAGTTCCAGTTGGTTTCCTAAATGAAGACTGTATTTTTATGTGGCTTCTCAGTCCTCTGATGAACCTTAAAGCCATTTGCTAACTCTGATGAAATCTCACACATGACTCAAACCCTAATTTCTTGTCAAGCTGCACATGCATGCAAAGGGTCTGTCAGCACAGGTGTAATGTGGAACAAGTCTAGGCATCTCCTTCAGCAGACAGTCAGGGAATGAAGGAGAGAGCTGTGGAAGGAGAGAGGAAGGGAGTGTACCAGAAGCACCCGGAGAGCACGGAGCTGTTACATGTGGTAGAGCTGGGGCAGACGCAGTGGGGATGTAGGGATGAAGGACATCTATCTACCTAAAAGTGAGTCTCTGCTGGTCCTGCAGCTCCTGGGACAGCTTGTGAACCCTGGGCTTGCATCCCAGCATACCTGGGACACAGCTTTACGCATCCAAAGTCTTGACTGCTGGGTGCCTTCTGGAACAGGAATGCCCTCCTCCCAACACACAGGTACAAACGTCACACCTGGAGCCTGTGGTACCTTCTCTGGCAGACATAACAAGAGCCCAGCAGTGGCCTGACAGGTGACCATGCGGCCCATACCTGCAGTACCGGCAGTGAGATGTATGCCCCATTTCAAGTGAACATACTTTGTTCTTGCTAAACATCAAGTCTTTGGCTTGGAGAAATGAAAGAAAGACAAATATCTAAAGCCAGTCCTTCCAAGGGAATGGTCTCCTGATCATTTTTTGAAGATTATTTTTTAGACTAATCTCATTTTCTCAGCCAGAGAGGAAAGCACCTTTTTAACAAGCCATAAACACAGACCCAGGCTGCAGCTTCAAGTGCTATTGGTCTGCCTGGGGTCTGCATCACCACCTTGAATGTCCAAGATGTTGAAAAATCTCATTAAAGCTACAAGAGACTGTATAGACTATGCACTGGACTTGCAGTCCAAGCTGCACTAGAAAGCATCTAGCCAGGAGGTCCACAGAGGCTGGTATTCCCCTCTTCTCAGCACAAATGAGGCTGGAGCTGGATGCTGCATCCAGTTTGATGTCCCCCAGTAGAAGACAAGTCTTGACAAGCTGAAGAGACTCCATTGCAGGGCTATCAGAATGGGCAGGAGGCTGGGACACGGAAGACGAGAAGAGAAGCGGCGGGAACCGGACTTCTTCAGCCTGGAGAGGGGAAGACTGCCGCTGCCTAAAGGGAAAGGATTTCCAGAGAAGACAGAACCAGGTTTTCCTCAAAGGTGCACAGGGGAAGGACAATGGGCAATAGGAATAAGCTGTGGAAAGAGAAATTCTAACTGGACATCAGGGGAAAACTCCTTGCCGCAAAAGTGGTGCAGCCTTTGGACAGGGACCAGACAGGTGGTGGGATCTCTATCCTTGGATATTTGATGCTTAACTGGACAAGGCCCTGGGGAACCTGATCTAGCTCTGGGGCTAGGCCTGCTCAGAGGAGGACACTGGACTGAGAACTTCCAGAAGTCCCTTCCCACCTAAACTTTCTGTGACTTCATCTCAGAAGAATGCACTGGCCTGCCCAACTGTTCATGTTTCTCCTCTGAACACCAGCAGGTTACACAGGATGGGAACTGGGCTCCAAGCTGGTCCTCTACATTTCCCAAAACCTGTTGTTTTCTGCACTCAATTTATCCAGCTGAAGCAAAGTCTTTACTGCTGTGATTCAAGTTTGAATTCTGATTCTGGTTCAGCACAAGGGGGTTTAGCTGCCTTCCCCTGAAACAATCTGTTCAAACCACCATGAGCTCAGATGTGGCTGAAGGTCACCTTGGCTAAGTCCCTTGCTTCTGCAGCGCATGAGTGAGTCACTCGGCCTCCAGGAGATCATCACAGTATGTTGCATTGCAGCTTTCTCACACTGAGAAGCTCTTGTGCAGTTTGCAGAGTAGCCAAGCATCATCCTGAATGATTCCCAATAAAATGGAGCATACAGGGCAGTGGATGTCCCCAGCCCCCGCTGAGCAAGTAGTGCTCATCAGGTGTATTTTCATCCCTTAGCCTTTCCACAGGTGAGCTGGGCAGTGCCAGCACATTCATGCCCCGGATGAGAGGAGTGGACAGAGAAAAGGCAGGGGAAGCTCCAGACAGTGAGAAGCTCTGTCATGTCAGACACAGAAAGCGGAGCTCAGCACATACCTTCACCACTCCAAGGCAACCGAGCCATCAACCTGAAAGACTCAGCCCCTGTCAGCCTCCCTGCAAGAAGCTCATGCCTAATGAAATCCAACAGGAAATCTGCTGTCCCTTCAGGAAACTCAGACGCCTCCAAGGAAGATCTGGATTTCCTCTGGTTTGATAAAAACCTCACAACTGGCAGCTGTTAACCTAAGACACATTGAAATTCATGTTCACCTTAGTAAAATATTTGAAAAGAAACACCTGGAAGGAGGCATTGTGGATCTATCAAAGCACGCTGTGACTTCTGCCTCTCTAAATGACATGCCAGCCACGCAAAACACATAAGGCTATCTGAAGTTATCATCACCACCCAGAACCCTACAGCAATGAAGTTCAACATGCTGTAGACAACACTTGCTGCTGCTGCTGCTTCATTCCCATGGGGATCCTCAAGCCAGAGCTGACATTCCCATCCTCGCGCTTGACAGCTCCACAGCAAATGGCTGGTTGTCCAAGGTCATGCGTGCACAAGGGAAAGCTCCCTGTGCTCGACCAAAGTGACCTCTCCCTTCATCCACTGGCGCTGAGGGAAGTCTTACGCTGGTCACACTCTCCTGGACCTTCCTCTCCCCTTGTGTACCAGGAGGTGCAGCTCACCCAGATCCTAACCCAATACTCAGAAACTGCCTGTACCTCCTGGCTCTCCTTTCCTCAACACTCCTGCAGCCTGCATGCCACACAACTCAATACTGGCTCTTACCAAGTGATCTTTCTTACCAGGGCCATCCAGCAAACAGCCTGGACGCTTGGTGACCAGGCAATATATAACAGGGTCAAACCCTGTGAAAGCCCAAATACAAACCATCCCAGATGTATCTCCCCTTTGCATATTTTTAAGGCACACACTTGTAAGCACAGTTATGTGTCCTCTTATTTGGGGTGAGCTTCTCTCATGCACCTGGCAGGTACTTAATTGTTTAATTACTAATCCCCATGAAAAGCGCACGGGCACACTTGACTCATTAGTGACACCGTGCACTCTGTTCCTCCTCTGTAACTTGAACCCTTCCACTTGGACACTTCATAGCTGGCACAGTCTCCACTGAAAAGGGATACTGGGTTTCTCGCCTGAACTTAGGCTACTCCTTGGATGGACCCCTGCTTTGCTGGCACGCTTCAATTGCAGGCAGCAGCCGAACCTGACAGATGCCATGTGAACACACAGGAGCAGAAAGGCTCCTGTCTTGCACCGAGCAGTGCCTCGGACCCTTTGACAGGTGATGGCCATGTCCTGTAAAACAGAGACCCTGGCAGACTACCCAGAGCAAAGCACAGTGAGCTGTTAGTAACTCACCTCCATCTGCACATTCCTGATCCCACCCCGCTGCTCCTGTGGTTGAAGCAGAGGAAGTGCAAGTGAAATTCACCATCAAGGTGCAGCTAATAAGCCCTAGATATGTTGATGATTAATAAACACAGGAGCAAAATAAGTACTGTTGCAGCAGCAGCTAGCACATGGTGTATACTCTGCACCAAACCTGAATGAGACATTTAACTGAGGTGGGATGGTGGGATCCTCCAAGGCCTGAAGAAACAAAGATACCACCTGGCAGCTAGGCAAGCTAATAAACTGTGCAGTGCTGGAACTGGGCAGAGCTCTGGGGGAGCATTGCTGTAGCCTTGTTTCCATGCTTCTCACAGGGTATCTGCTACTGGTTGCTGCCAGCCAGAGTATCCTGGGCTGGACAGACTTTGGTCTGACCCAGGGTAGCCTCTGTTATGCGTTTATCTCATTCACCATTAATAAGTAGGAAGAACTCCCTCCCAGGAGGCTGATGCAGCTCTGGGACAGGGCACCAGGGAGGTGGGGTTTCTGTCTTTGGGGTATCTAGATGTAGGCCATATGAAGCCATAACCTCTCTGGCTGAGCAGAGATCTACTGTGACCTGGGGATGGACTGGAGAACTATTGAGCCACTGGCGGTGCTGGGGTCTCATGACAAAAAACATGTGGCCATTCAACAACATGGAGCCATGGAACATGATTTTTATCTCCCACCTCTTCCAAGAGTCTGGTAATTTTACAAAGTAAACATGTTTTGACTACAAGTCTTTGCCTTCAGTAGAGAAGTGAAGACAGAGTCTTCATAGCTCATGATTTGCAAATGGCTGTCAACTACAGAGGAAAAAAAAAAATCAGAAAGCAGATCCCAATCTCCTCCCCTTGAGCTGTGCTGGGCTTTCACAGAAATTCCACGTGCCTGGGAAACAGTGAAGCAGCAAACAGAAAAGTAAAACAATTCATCTGCAAACATTACATTCAGTAGCACATTGCTCTGGGGGATGGAGTTACATGTCCTAGCAGGGGGACAGACGTTTCTTACAAAAAGATCACTCAGGATCTCTTGAAAAGATAAATCAAACCATCCTTTGGGTGAATGAAAGCAAAACATGGGCAAAGGAACTCAGTAATGAGATAGACCAGGCTGTCTCCACATGTGTTTGACTTTCCCAAATACACCAATCAGGAGGGGAGGCAGCAACATATTCCCAACATTATGCAAAAACATATAATCTGGAAATAAGCCAGGGGACCATCACAGCTGAGAAATGTGTGGAGAAAAGAACAGGATGAGTCAGGCTGGAAAACAAAGCAATGCTGAAGAGGAGGAAAAAAAGGCGCCCTGACAGTAGGAAAACAGATACTTTGAAATGAGCAGCAGTGAGCATATGATGCAGAGTGCTTGTTGGAGTATCCAAATGCACGTACATTAGGGCAACAGTTAGAGAGGCCGTCAGGAGACAACAGCGCAATCTCTTCTACACAACTGCAACAGGCACCACGGTGCGTGCCAGATAGTGCTTAGCCAGCTCCTCCTTCCAGGAAGACAAAAGACGAAGGGCTCACTACCGGAACCTGAAGTAGGGCTTGCATGCTCAAAAGTTTGTCCAGTATTTGCTCTATCAGCTACCCTGACAGAAGGTGCCACCTCTCGGCACAAATCTTGTCTCTTTGATGAGAAATTAGGAATTCATTCTTTGCTCCCGCGTGAGCTGGCGGGTCACACATGAGGAAGGGATTTTATGTACGCTTAAAAATAACCTCAGCCACGTGGCCGAGCACCTTTCTGGCTCAAGGCCCAGTACCCAAGGAAAGATGTAATGCAACTAGAGAGAACACTTCTGCGTAGGGGTAGGGCAGCCGGCCAGAAGGGGGGCGGTGGGTAACCGGGTCTGCCCGACAAACCACCTAGGAGCGTTTCAAGAGCAGCAGCAGATGGATGCGCACATCGGGATGATGTGTGAGTGGGGGCAGAAACTGTGTCCAGCTGAGTTAAAGAAAGTTATCTTTGAGATAGGCAGTGCCTTTCAAGCAACGCTGTGACTAATTCAAGCCGGACAAAGTACAGCCATAGAAAACACACCGCAAGGGCTCAAAGAATCCTCCCCCCACCCCCCGCTAATTTCTACTTTTCCCCTACAAA
>VZSZ01009409.1:30466-46911 GCA_013398815.1 Ibidorhyncha struthersii | reverse complement strand
GTGGGGGTGCAGCTGCCTGCCGTGTCGCTGGTGCCTGATAGAAGTGCCTATGTGGAAGTGAACTGATTGACATATATTCTGCAGGGTTAATCAATAATCAGAATGATTATTCACGTAGTCCTAAACGGGTCTTTATAGACTGCGCTGAAGGCCTTAAGCCCATGGTAAGTGGCCTTAAGCCCATGGTAAGTTGTTACAGTGGTAAAGTTTATACAGTATGTGGTCAGTTTATACAGTATGTGGTCCTCAGAAGATAAAATTATTTCTGGGGAGTTTGAAGTATTGTGCTCCCGTTGCTGGCGGTAGCGTGAGGTACGCTGACTTCTGTCATATGTCTTGATAAAGTTTCTTAACTTGAAAGTAATAAAACCAAGTTAATGATGTGTACTGCCAACTTCCCTCACTACTTTTTAAGTGCAAACGTGATTGCTGGTGTTATTTTCTTTTGCCTCTTGGTATTTCAAAATCCGAAGCCTGGGAAGTGGACCATGGTGGGAAATTCAACTGTCCCAGGAAACTAACTATGCCTAATGTCAGTAAAGTACTTATGCCTAATGTCAGTAAAGTACTTTACAGTTTTTTTTTTTTTCATCATAACAGTACACATACATGGAAATGGAAATGATCACTAAAGACAGTGCTTCTAAATTCATGCAAAGATGTAGATATTATTAACTTAAAGTGCATCCGGTACCTCAGTGTCCTGTAAAACCTTAGCTGTCCTTGAAATCTAGGGATTCTGAAACAGAAGTTAGGAAGACTTCTTTTTTTTTTTTTTTTTTTCTTTTCTTTCTGCTCATTCAAAGCAGCGCAGCCCAAACTTTTCTGACATCTTTTAACACTGTTGCAGTGGAAACCTTGACAGGGAAGCAGGTTGATGAGAACACTTTTGTATAAATGCTAATTAATAAAAAAGCAAATAGTCTTAGGAAGTATCTTTTTGGAGAACTTCATTCAAAAATGTAGTAAGTAATTTTGCTATGATCATCATTTTTTCATGTTGGTTTGAAACTACTTTTTGGAAAATTTCAAAAGAAAATTAAGCAAGCTGTCACTGGAGTGGGTTCCTCCTCTTTTTTAAGCCATCAAATGTGCTTATGAGGAACACGTCATTTTCTTTTTCTTTTAATCCATTTGAGAATACCATTTTTTTTTCTCTTAGGCTGTGGAATTGCTGTTTAAGCTGAGTGTATGCTTCCTGTGGTCTCCCTGTTCTCTTTCAACTAGTACGCTGAGCTTCTTTTGCAAACTGCTTTTTAATTTTCATAAAGGTTTTGTTATTTCAGTTCAGAGAGGAGTGAAAAGGGGGCATGCATCGGTTGGTGTACTGCCCTGAAATGCTAATATTAAAGACAGTTTAAGGTTGACATTAATTCTGAGCAGAAACAGTGTCAGCAAACTGTAAAAATCTAACATCATGAAGTAGAACCTGCCTGATAAACTTGTGTGTCAGAGAGTAAGGCAAAGACTAAGGACATGTTAAAGGTGAATAAATTGAGTGTTTTTAAGGAAACTTTTTTTAGTAGAGCTTTTTAGGTGTTTCAGTATTGATACAAGTGGTTGATGATAATGCCAAGTTTGAGTATGCTTTGAGTTGTTAGATGCTGCCTGTGACTCTTCAGGAAGGCCTGTTTTTTTGGGGTGGTTTGGGGTGTTCTTTTGTTAGAAGATGCTAAGTACTTGCTGAGAATTGGACTTGATTGGAGGATGTCCAGACTGTTAGTTGAAAATGCACACTGTTAAGACTGTGATTGGTTTAAACTGCCCTAGCATGAAGAATTTAAAGTAAAGTAAGTTAAAACTTTTCATAAACTGGCTTGTAACTTTTTTCTGCGTTTTGTTAAATGCTGTTCAAAATAGGAAGAGGAAAAGAAGTAAAACTACACTTCATTGAGACTAATATGGAAATTAAATACAGGGATTAATTTATTTCTATGGAATACTGAGGCTAATTTAGATCTAAAACTTATATTTAATGAGGGTAAGTATTTGAAGCAGGAAGATTCTCTAGAAAGCTGTAAAAATTTCACTGTTTGTAGCAAAGAAAATAGACGCTCTACTTAAGATTTTTGCATTTGGCAGAAAATGGGATTCAAGTTAAACTGATTAAATTAAAATAAATTAGTAATGGTATCAACTATATTTTTTGTTGACTATCAAAGGCAGCCCAGGTATGTATATAGATGTATATTTTTCTTTAACTGAGTTTAGTGGCTTCCTTGTGGGTTAGTAAGAGGAAAAAATCAGGAACAACGTAAACATAACTTGCAAATACAAATTCAGCTGCTAAATTCAGCTACTTCACTACCAGATTAAATCTTCAGGTTTAACAAGGCTTCTGAATTCTGAAAGATGATGTTCAAGCTCTTAAAGAGACATTGACTACTTGCACCTTATTATCCTTTGGTTTCTGACTCACAAGCCTTTTTTGGATTTATATTCTACATAGATTAGAATTGCATAGCTTACTTCTTCCTGTAGTTCCTTCATCAATACCTGTTTCTAACCCACTTTAAATTATGTACTTGTGAAAAATATCTAATGTAGGCCTACTATGAATGAAGTTATCCCTCCTTATGAGCTTGCTGTTCACTGAACAAACTTGTTTACTCTTAATATCTGATATAATCAGAAATGGGAATCATCCGTCACAATCAGAAACATGAAAATAGCAAAATATAAATCAATCTCTCAGTTTCTTTACTAGTTAATCAAATTACTATTTATTTGATTTGGTCTATAGTCAAGAAAATTAATCTGCTTAGGTACCCTGTAGGGGGAGATAAGCATTTAAGTATGCTTCGTCCTACTAGGGAGTATTTATCAATTTTTCTGCTGAACTAATCTTGAGCTAGCTGAAGCACCTCTGGAGGTATTAAGTGATGGCAGAAGTGTGTTTAGGTCAACTTTATTTTAAAGGATATCCTGATTAAACATAATATTGTGTCAAAACGTGAGGATGAGAGTTAATTATGAAATAAAAGTATGGCTACAGCTGCTGTTTCAAGGTACAGTTCTTAATTCTTTATTCTGCGCTCATTAACTGTTGCACATAATTGCACTCTTGCTTTCAGTTTCTGTGCTGTTGACCATTGTATATCATTTGTACTTTTATTTTCATTTCGTGCTGCATAACCTTTATGGTAGACTACATTTGAGACACTTTTTTTTTTTTTGGTCTTATTTTGGCATGTGATAATAATAGAGCCTATCTTTTCAGGTTTGTGGATGTGACTTTTACACTGGAGTAAGAAGCAGCATTTTTGACACTGTGTTGCAGACTGGGTAGGTGGAAAAGAAAAAGTATTTTGGCTGTTCCTCTTGATACCACCGTTCCCTGCTCTTGCTGTTTCTATGTTAGCTAAAGTTGTCCAAACTTAGGACTGTTGCCATAAGTGCAGCATGATCCTCGGTAGCACATTTCTGCACCTCTCTCGTGGCATAGCAATTGTCGTGTGTGAACTGTGTAGTAAATTATTCTGGTACCATGCCGTCTTGCAGTTGTTAGTCACTGCGGGGGGAGCCATGAAAACAAAACGGGGGGGGGAATGACACGCTCTACTGACTGCAGCCTTAGATCAGCTTAAACTGACCAGGAAATGGCACCCTAAATTTCCTAAATTTTAAAACAAATTGAATTAATGCTCATATGATTCAATAATCTAAACATTATCTTTGCAATTAACTTTCTTAATCAAACTGTGCTACAAGTAATTTAACATGCTTCTTATTTGTTAAAAGACATGGTGTATTACAGTGGCATTTAAAGTCAAGGAGCAGACAGATCATTGTTTCTCAATAATGAATACCAGAAGCAAAGGAATCAAAGTAATGTTTGCATACTTACACTCTGTGCAATGTGCATACTTCACACAAGTGCACAAGTGTATAGTGGGGTCAGTACTCCTTACTAGGATATTACCATTTAACAAAACATTACTCTCTCTTGGTTTGCATTAATTGTGGGAATAAGGATGGTCCAAAACCTGTTCGGGTATAGACAGAAATCAAATCTTACTGTGTCTTCTGGTTTAGGATCAGACTTTGTGGAGAAATCAGGGACTGGTAACCCTTTTTCTTGTCTTTAGGTGGCATGGTAGCTACATGTGCAGTGGCACATGAGAAGGATGTGAAATAACTTCCATATGTAATGAAGAGCAGGCCACTGCACAGCTGTTCTGGTACACCTTGCAGTGATTTGTTTAAGAGTACCGCTCCAACTTTTGATTCTTGCTTACTAGATAATTCCTAGACTGCAATGCTTTGGAAAAAGCCATAGACTTTTTAGAGGGAGGATTCAAAGCACATTTTTGCACTTTTCCAGAGTGAAAAACGTACTTCAAGGGCTGCATTTGAGAGTAGAAACTGTGCTTCAACCCTTCATGACGTACAGACTCCCATATCTTGAGGGACTTTTCCAGCCTAAATGATTCTGTGATTGTATATGCCTTCAGCCTTTTAATCGTAACATTTTCTACACTAGACACACTTACAATACTGTTTGGCAGTCAGCATGAAGTGCGTGTTGCCACACTGACCCCAAAGACCACTGTAAATTAAATGAATATAGCATCGGAGTATTTTACTAACTTGTAATATTGCCAGGTGACTTAGTTTAATTTGTAAATTACACATAAGCCTTGTTGGTTTTGTTAGGCCTTCTTTTCTTACCTAGCTTTGCTCAGTGTGATTAGGATTTGCTTTCCTGTTCCATTTCTGTGGGGTTTTTGATTGTTCATTTTCTCACTTTACTACTGACTATATAGTGCATTCATTTTCTTACTCCTTTTTTCTTTGTTAGTTCACCTGTTTCTATTTTCTTGTCTCTAATTTATCTTTCTTGCTCCATGTATACAGGCCTGGTGTTACCAGGAAGACTACCCTAGCTTCACCTTTGTTCCTTCTCCCTTGTTTTGGCTACCTGTCCTTTCCCAAAACACAGTCAGTTTGAAATCTGTAATGTTTTTTTGTAAAGTTATTCAGTACACAGTATTATGGATGTGGTGGAAGCTGTAGTGCAAAACTCAGTTTCTGTGGAGGAAAGTTCTTGAACTCAAAAGTAGGTGATCTGTTCATTTTTCATTTGGTTTCTGTTACTGCTAGCAAACTTGTTTCTGTGTAATAAAACTCGGTAGAAGTATAGAAAAGCTTGCTCTCAGTATAAAACTGGTCAGTTTCAGAAGATGAGTACAAACTGCAGACATCCACAGTCTCTTGAGCTGTTTGGGTTTTTTAATTTAGTTTTTTTTTTTCCCCTTGGTCTTTCTCCTCCAGACAACCAAGTATTTATAGGCATGGTGTACCAAAGTGTGAATGAAGGCAAAACTATGTATATTGTCTAGTCTTATAGGTCAACACAGTGCATGAGCTAAAGTAGTGCTTAAAGGAAAGGTCAATGAGCATAGGTATCGGTATCACTTCCCAATAAAAAAAATAAATTAGTGTCTATAATTCTATGCAGTTTTAGATGTAGCTGCTTTTCATATGGAAAAAAAAATCTGTTGAGTCAGAAACTGAGTTGTCTAATTGCCATGAATTTGGAAGCGTTACGGAAGTCTGTCATTGAAGAAGACTGTGATTATATATAATTTCCTCTTATTCTGTACAACCCTGCTTTATCCACTGATACATGATTTTCAATTTATTGAACTAGAGATTGTGTATGTACAAGAGCTTTGTTTTCTGAAATAGAAAAAAATGTATGGAAGTAAAACTAAGTGATTTAAAAATGTAAAAGTAACTTAAGACTTAGCAATGAAGAATTATTTTTATCTGCAGGATGCCATACCATACTTCCTGTAGGGAAATTGGTTTGCTAATGGCAATTTTGGTCTTACACTTCAAACTTCTTTTACATGATGGTATCTATGTATATTTATATGTATATACACTATGGAACTAATATGTAAATGCTAAGATCATTCAGTCTATGCTGTGTTCCCCTATTGCCTCTGCTCTCTATTGCTTATCTTTGCAGTGTAGTGGTTGCTCTCTGTAGGCTGAGGACTGGACAGTAATAATGCACGTACTGTCTTTGCTGTAGAATCATCAAAGAACAAGATTATGATTACTTGGGAATTTTTATTTTTGTGAATTTTATTTTTGAGTCATAGGATTCAACTGGTTTTTGTACAAAATTGAATTTTTAGTGCATGCTTGTGACTAAGTGTAGCCTAGTGTGTAGTGAGAAATGCTGTCTTGGACAAGCTCTTTATCATCGTACTAGTTGCTGTTTCAGTGCGTACCTTAAAAGATAGGGAGAAGGACTCGTAACACACCACAAGAAAAATGCCAGGTCTCAACAGGATCTGGAGTTCTCAAAACATGTAATCTTAAGGCTAGATTAAAACTGTGTTCTAGACTAACGAATGTTAACTGCTTGATGTTTACACAAAGCAGTCTAATTTAAAACTGTAGACTGCACAAAAATAGTAAGTCATTTAGTTTTATAAAACACAGACAGTATTAACAGGATGCAAGGATTTAAATGTTAATAAAATTTGGGGGTTGTCTTTGCTTCATAGACTTTCTTCTCAGAATCATGTGTCTTTATAGTTGATTGTGTGTTTGTAAGTAAAAGACCAGGATTAAAACTAAAGAAGTCATACTTAACAGTAAAATTACTTTAGTGTTACTGTTAAATCACTTCACAATACAGTTTGATCAGGGTAAATGATTATTTCACCAACTAACTTGTGCATTCTATTGCAAGTTGGAAGAAATGAAGACTGTTAGAGGACATATTGTGAAGTAAAACTGAAGGGAAAAATTCATTTTATGTGACTGGTGGCATTAGAAGAGGGAAAAAGAGGAGAACAGTTTGTCCATATATACTGAAAAGATGGAGCATTCGTTCAAACAAAATATGTTGGCTTTCTGGATACAGGGTAGAATGTAAACAAAAATAGGGGTATATTAATGGTGTACTGTCTCCTGAGTCTCCAGACAGCCTGAGATTATGACTTTGCCCTCATATATATAATTAGTGTATTAATACTGAAGCTTTAATCTGAAGGATGATTCTTACAGTGGCTAGTTTTGTTCCAACAGATGAAGCAGAGTTGGGCTGAGGAACAGAGACCATTGCATGAGAAAGTCTCATGCAGTGAGAAACTGATAAGAAACATTGCTAAGGAAGGGGGGAGGAAACAAAACACAGATGAGATGAAAAGTACAAGAACTGTGGGTATTGTAGGTGTGACCATGTTTTTCTTGCATACAACATGACTCTCCTAGAAAATACTAAGTAGTAATTGAAAATTCAGATTGTCAACAGAATGTTGATCTTGATACAAATCTTTCATCTATTAGGACAAGAGCTTATTCAAGCATTACTTAATTTTTCCGATGCACATCATGCAAACTTTAATTACTTTCCAACCACTTGACTTCAAGTGTGCAATTCATAGAGCCTTTAGTCCTAGAGTGATGTTGTTTGAGAACAGGAGTCTTCCTTTTAAGAAATAAAAAAATTCTGGCTTTTATTGTTGTGGAGAAAAGCTTTAAATGTGAAGCTGAAAATGAAATACTCAAAAGGCAAACAATCAAAACAGGTGTCTTTAGAGTGTCGTGGTTGAGTGTGGGATTTATTTTTTGTTAACAATTTGTAAGGCTCTGAAAATTTGTAAGTTAGAAAAAGTCATTTCATGCTTTGGAATTGAATGATTGATTAGTTGAGACACAAATCTTTTTGGTAGCTTCCTATGAATCCATGGTAGTTTCTGGATGCATGGGAAGCAAGTTTTTTTTTTTTGTTTGAAAATACTATTTTCTTAAACTGTTGTGTATATTCAGTTCTGCAAAACAACAGCAATCAAAGTAACTAAAGTAGATGTCTCATGCTACAAAGTCAAGATGCTGATAAACACTGTATCCTGGAATACTGTTTATGCGTCTTGCTATTTTCAGAAGGAACTACGGTTAAAAATGGTAAAAAGGCTGTGATTAATATAAAAATTTTGCAGAAACTTTGATTGCTATTGTGATCCTGCTGTCATTTTCTTTTTTTCTTTGTGCTGTGCATTGTTACACTATTTCCTTTGCAAGAGAAAAAAAATCCACAGCTCATCACATTTTTACTTTTATAACAATGTTTTTTTTCCTTTAAGCTATTTACTATTACCTTTGCAATAATTTGCTAACATCTTCATTTTTTCATACAGTGTTGTTACAGGTCTCTTAGCAGTCACTTTAAAGGTGGGAATCTCTTTATAGCCATTCACATACAGTTGTTACTTCTTTTATTATAACCCTTCCTGGTTTTTGCTGATACCAAGTCTTAAGCTTCGTGATTCTGTTCTCTTTCTCTTAACTGTGTTTCTTTCTCAATTTTAACCTTTAATAATTACAAATTATAAACCAGATTATCCAGTTATGGCACTCTTATACTTTATAAGGCTATGTAAATTTTTTTCTGACCAAATTCAAGAGACAGATTACTGGTGGTTTAATTAGAGTTTACTGGATGTTTACATCATGTAAACATCTTCTGATTTGTGCATAGTAAAGCATAAAATATCGCAAAACTATCCGCAATATGACATTGTACAGCTACATCTGTGACTTCAAGCAAAAAAACCATAAGTTTAAGGCAAACTATCTTCTCACTGTGCAGGACTTCATTCTGTATAGTGTTTACTTACAGACATGCTCACACATTCAATTGCTCATTAAGAATGAGGATAAAGATTTTTTTTAGTAAGGATTGTGTTGAGAGTCCTATTGATTGTTTGAAAAAGGAATGTATTGAAAGGAATATACTGAAGTAACTTTCTCTTGAAACAAAAAAACCTGTGTTATTTCATGAGGAAAACTTAAATTTTGATCTTCACATACTTAAGGGTTAAACTAACTAGAAAGCATAGACATTAATCTTTATTGCTAGTCAAGTTTGTATTTAAACTATCAGAAAACATTATTGGAAAATCTTAAATTGGTGATGTTGCTACAAAGAAAAGCTGTCATCTTTTTGATGCACAAAGGAAGTTCTGCTTCTGTATTATGATGCCTGCTTGGTCTCTGGAGCATTCAAAGTTGTATATGGATTCTTGTCCTTTAGGATGGGTTTAAAGCCTCTATACTAAGTGGAGGTATTGCATACTTTAAGAATGAAAATGCACATTTTATGTTCATTTAAAAACTTAGCTTGTCACACTGATTTTACAGGTCTTGCTAATCACATCCTCAAGGCTGCTTTTGTTGATGGTAGTTTATTTTACTGCTGTGGTCTCCTTGCTCCACTGCAGCCTCTCCCAGTGACCCAATTTAGTTGAGTGGTCCTGACATCATATATTAGAGGGAAGAATGTAGAAGAGGAGAAAAGCCTCTGTGATAGTGAACCTTTAGAAAGGCATGATTGATATAAGAAGTCTGCAATTTATTTCATAAGCTAATTATTTACTTCCTGGCATCTTCAAATTGCATACATACACAATTTCAAGAGGAAAATATTATTTCTTTAGGTTCTTGCCCTGTATCTAGCGTAAATGCAAAATATATAATGTTACAGGGTTCTGATCTATGGAGTTCTGGTCATGATGTCTGTTTTGGACTTCCTGCATCAAACTGCAGATTTGATATACTGGATAATGGTGTATCTTATTTTAAGTACTGAAGTAGTCAGTCTTAAATGTGACAGCTGGAAGTATAAATATGTCTGTCTGTCTGGATGTAGACTTAGCATTACTGAATTTTTTTTATCTTTTGTAACAAAAGAAATGTAGTCATAAAAGTCTGTGAAGTGTCCCGTTATTGTTCAGATTAAGTGAAAAGCAAACTCTTAGACTGATACCTACATTTGGCTTGTGCCAGCCTTCACTGTGAACTCCTGTGATACAGTAGATTGTAATGCAGTTTTATACCATATCCTCATTCAAGTGTAAACAAGTGTCTTTAGGGAGGCCTGACTATGGAGGACCTCCAGGGACTTCTGGGATTGAGCTTATACTGACACATTCAGCACCTTAATCCTTCTGACACCCACTGCTCCTTTCAGCAAGGAAGAGGGAAGTAGGCAGAACCACTTTTCTTAACACTGTAGTGTTGCTTACATTAATAATCATTCTTGCAGGGATAAAAAAAAAAAGCCATGTTCCTCAACATGAATCCAGTTATTGCATGCTAATTAATGCCAGTCTTTAGTCTGTCCCTGACCTAAACCATGAGAGTAATAAAAAGCTGGTGTCAGATGCATGATCTGAAGGAAGTTTTGGATTGCAGAAAAGGATTATAAAGCAGTAGCACTGTCTGAACACCAAGACCACTTAGAGCTGCCAGGTTAGTCCTCTGGGAGGAGAGGAGCCAGGAGCAGGAATTGTACTTAGTGCTTCCGTGTGAGGTGTGCTAATAGCATGTATAATGGATGCTAACTCATAGGTATGATAACACTAGCTGCTATTCAGTGTGATGCGTCAATATTGAATGTAGGATAACACTAACTCCTTGATACAGGGTTTTGATAGTGTATATAAGATAGCACTAACCTCTTGAAACAGGTAAAACAATAACAAGTGGAGTTTTTCCCTTCCCTGTTTTCTGTCACCATTCAGCAGCTCCCAGTGTATAGCAAGTGCAGCAAATCTTTATTCTGCCTGGGGTATCTGTGTTATAGGGCTGTGCTTCCTGGGAGGAGGAGAGGAGGAGCAGCAGCATGTGTACCTTAAGGAGCAGTTTGAAGAAACAGGAGTAATGGCTGTGTGGCTGCGCTCAAAGCATAGCTTAACTTCTTCTCTCCTGGCATCCATGTGAAGAGAATGTCGCTGCAGATTCTGCTAGACTGGGAGAAGGGGATGGGAGAAACTGAAACCACATGACCCTTAAATAGTGGGCTAAAGACTGATTATAAATGAGGAGTAGAGGAAAATCAACTAATGACTATTACAATGCTGGGATGTGTGTGACAGTAGCTTAGAGCCATGTAACTGGGAGGCATAGTGGCTGGGGTCTATATCTGATGACAGTCATGGATGAGCAAGGAGTTGGCTGCCTGGGAACGTGAGTCCAAGCAGCAAGAAAGACACTAAAAGGTCTTAATGATCCTGACTAGCCTTGCTTGGGGCTTTCATGGTCTCTGTTTCAGTCCAGGACCGGGAATCGGATGCTGCCCAGGCCATGTCCTATGCATGCCTGTCTGCAGCTCCATCACAGCCATGCTTGTAGCTGGCTGAGAACCTTGTTGATCCAGACCCTGACCCACAGACTGACTTGTGGCTTGACCTGGGTCATGCCTTGTTGTTGTGGACTTGCACAGTGATCACTGGACTATATCTGATGCTGATTATGCTCACTGGACCTGATCTTGACTTGACTTCCCAGCTTGGTTGTGGACTTACCCTGCCACTTCAGACTTGTTGGAGGATCCGGACTCTCAGCTGACCCTGGCTAGCATCCCTGCATTTGCCCTGCTTATCTCACTTGGGCACTGTGGGATAAGGCGCTGCTTTGCTGGCCTTGTTGCTGCGCTCTGCTCCTGACTTCTCATCCTTTGTGGGGGAGCTGGCCCTTGTCATTTCCTCACAGAAAGACACAACAAGCTGTGGAAGGCCTCATACTATCAGCCCTACAAGCATAAGATTTCTCCTACACCCCTCTCCAAGAATTGGCTTTGGTAAACATCCAGTGGTGGAGGTTCTGCCCCCAGCCAGGTGTGGATGATTATATTACAGGGGATTACTGGACTGTAAGTCTGGTGGTCTGACACAGAAAACATTGAGCCTTGGCAGACACAGGGGTTTAATGCACCTTGTTCCCTTTTGCACTGAGTAGAAAGGTGCAAGTCATCATCAAAGGAGTCAGCAGAGGCCAGTGAAAACTCTGTATGTTAGAAACCAAACTCAGTCTTGCTAAAAGAAACTGGAAGCACCACAAAGTGGGGATGTGATCTGTTGCCCCTTGTATCTTGTGCATTGCCTTTTTAAGGAATGGACTTACGACCCATAAGGACAACAGAGGCATTTGGCTGTGGGTATGAGTCAGAACACCACTTTGCTGTCTTAACTGCCTGTCTCTGCAGGACTAGAGCGAGTAGTAGAACTGCTACCCATGCTCAAGAAACTTTGGAATATGACTAGCTATATGCCCTCTACACAGATGTTTCTTTTCTCATTGTAGGCAGTTAAGAGAAGATGGTAGGGTGTTCTTTGGAATCCCATTCAGCAGGTGGTAGAAATGCGTGAAGGTGAAGGACAATCAATCAGTTCTTTGAAGTCCAAGCTACAAGACTGGCCACTAATGTAATGTTACAGAGGAACTGGCCCAGGTTATGCCTGTATACTGGTGCTTGGAGGTTGCCATTGCCCTTTGTGTCTGGCTCACACACACTGGAAGCAAGAATTGATAGACATGAGGAAAGATAATGTGAACGGCTAACTTGTGGGGGAGAAAGCACATAGGATTTGGAAAAACTCAGGGCACAGGTGCAACAGGACAATGCCTATCTTTCAAAGGGAAAAGAGCCCACCAGGAAACAAATCGACAACCATCAAGAGGACCAGGTACCAGAGATCACCACAATCAACAAAGACCTGGGCTGGGAGTATAAATGGGAACTACTCATATCTGGAAGGGCAGAGCAGCATCCTCCAAAACGAAGTGGGATTAAAGACACCAATCACAAAGCCATTAAGGTGCCTAGATATTCAGCAGGAGGTAGAAATCAAAGTGCTGCATTGGCGTGGGAATATACATGAGACTGCTCACAGCATAGCCACTGCAGCTGAAGCACATGGTTAAGACATTTTCCGGTTGGAGTCCAAACGCTAATGCTTTGCTCTACCTTCTTGCTTTCCCCACTGTCATACTGTTGGGAGCATTTGTAATCTTAACTATGGCTGTTACAGTCTTGTATGTAAAGATCTGGAAACTGTTGCAGAAGGCGCTAGTTTAAGATGTGAGAAACTTCCTACTACTCCTACTAAACATGAGTATTAAGTGACGATAATGAAACTGAATACATCAAAAATGTTGAAAGTGCTTAAAATATGACTTCAGGGCTTTGTCAGAGCTACATTTTTTTCCCTACTCTCTATGTATAAAATTAGAGTACTTGTTAGTTTGAGTTTGATGCTTCTAAATTGATTTTTAGTCAAAATCTGAAGTTACTTGAATTGCAGAATCATTAACATTTGTTACTATAAGAAATTTAAAAACTGTAGAACAGATTAAGTAATTTCAGGAAAGGCATTTATGGCTGTAGTCTGAAGCTGTATCATATGCCTTATTTAGTCAGGGAAATTTGCCATGGTAGATACAGAAGAATAATGGATTAATTAACTTACCATTGAGTGCTATACTTTGGACGCCCCTTACTGGACTGGTTACTTATCACTATAAATGTTACCTGTTTTTAAAGAAATGTCCAAAATCAAGTTATGGTTTCCAAGCAACCAGTTTCTAATTACTAATCAATAGGAAAGAATAAACTTGAACTAGCTGTAAGGTGCTCTGCTGCTCTTATTTATCACCTATCACCACATAATAATCCCAAAGAAATGCAAAAATGTTGTCATGAAGTAGGAGAGGTGGAAAGTCTTATGGTTTAAGAAAAAGCAGTCTTAACGTGTTAGGAGATCATTAATGTGTTTGCAATGATGGGGTGAGTAAGGGAACAGAGGATGGTGTTCCAGCCCCGGGCTGGTAGCTGTCCTTGTGTTGAACTTACCTACATTTCCCACAAGTCTGAAAGAAGGAATATTCACCGTGTAATTGGTACAGTCCTTCTGACACTTAAACAGAACTATGGTGCTGCTTTCTGTGCATGTAGCTTTCTGCTGGAAGAAGTGCTTATCAGTGACAGATTAGGCAGCTGCCGCGCTTACTTGTCCTGCCTGCCTCTTCACCTTTGCCTGTGAGGCCTCACCGAGAACAGGCACAAGCAGCTCACTTAGATTAAGTAACTGCCTCATCTCAGACAGTTGTTCTGTGAAAACTGAAGCAGTAGTGATGGCATAAGGGCAGTGTAAGCTGGCATCCCTGCTGAAAGAAATGCTTGTCAAGTGTCTATAAACTGTCGGTGAGGAAGGATGTCAAGGTGGCTTTGTAGGCAGGATTTGGCTGCACTGACCACTTCTGAGCAGGACTTAAACAGTGAATAACGAAGAAGTAGCCAACTAAAAACTAGTATACAGGGAGAAACTAGGGGTATGGTAGGACTCTCTAGCCTCTGTAGAAAAATTCAGTAAGAATTTTGTAACACACTACCTAGGCCACAGTAAGTTGTATAGACTTTTTCACTCAAGGCCTTGTCAACACCTTTACCGGAACAATCTGTAGTAGATCTTTTTTCACCACATTAAATGCTTCATCTTACAAAACATTTCAAAAATATCTTTCAGCTCTATTTGGGAAAGAAGGACATTAAACAAATGGTCTCCATGAACTCGACTTCTGTCATTTCTTTGTTGATGCTGTATGAGGAAGGGTGGGAAGATGCTGGTGAAGTAAATGTCATCTCCTTTACTAGTCCAGAATATCCCCAACATATGCACATTGTACTTCATCTTGCAGGAAAACTATGGTGATGTCAATTTATCTTTGCATTCTTCTAGAACAGTTTTGCTTTGGGTTTGTTTTTGCTTTCAATCAATGACTGAGAAGGCTTTTCACTTTTACTGCTGGATAAATGACAAGGTGCTGAAAAGCGTCTTTTTATTGTTCTTGTACTTCAGAAATCGCTTGGTTGTCCCCCTGCAAAAACAGGGGAGTTCCTAGCAGTTTTCTTATACCACGTCCTTCCAGGTGGGCATGTTATAATAAAAAAATAGGCTGTAATCTTATGTTATGCTGTATGTTACTTAGTATTGGTATCAAAAGTTACAAACTGGAATAACATTTCCATAGAGCATTCAAATAATAACAAAAGTGCAATCAAAATCTTGTGGTTGTAAGAAACTAAGTCTTGTAATAACAGCTGTAGACTTAGCATGGCTGTGGCAGGCCAATTATTCTGTGATGTCTTGATGTAATGTTTATTGTTTGTTTGTTTTTTCAACATGAAGACAGTTAAAAGTATGTGCATTTAAAAATCCTCCTTGTATCAAATTAAATATACCAAGACAGTTACATGTTTGTAATGATGATGGTTCCCTGTATTATAAGAGGCTCAAAGCCTTGCTAGTCTTTTATTAGACCAAGTAAAACAGTTGGCTAGGTGATGAGGTTGGGGTTTAAAAAAGCTTTCATTGTGTTTTGAGTGCTGTATTACCAGGTTAATGGCTGTCAGCAGATAGGCAAAATCTAGGGAGCTGTCCTAGCCAATGGTGATTGAATGATGTATCAGTGTAGGTACAAGCATGTGTCATGACTGAAGGCTGTAATTTTGTGGTATCATTTTTTCCCCAGTTGAAGCAGGTTTAGTCCCCCATCCTGGGGCAGATAATTTTGTGCTGCAGTGAGCTACAGCTTCAGTTGTGTGGATACAGGGCAGTTCTATACAGAGTTGTAATACAGATCACTGCAGTCATCTGAATGGCATTTCTCTGTGTGCGTGCGTCCTTTTAATGTGCAATTGCTTCACTGGTTTACAGCACAATCCCACAAGCAATATTATTACTGGATGAAACTGTAGTGATGGGGTGGTCTAGAAAGGATGAATACTTCTTGAGAAGGTTACATACATTTTCTTTTGGAATATGCTAGGACTTGTTCTGAGAAAGATGATCTTTCAGGTTATAGTTGATTTATAGACTTTCTGTATTATCTGTGACACTAAGTTCTGGTCTTTGCAATTTGTTTTTAAGATCTATCTGCTCATCATGATGTTCTGTTGTAAATTCTCACAGTTAGTTAGTATTTTCTGTGGTATCCTCTAAGAACTTTGGCCAGAAATCAGTATAAAATTTATCAGTTGCATTTTCATGTGCCAAACATACAAACTATCTAAAGCTGTAAGTTATTGATGCAGGCAGTAAAATTTAAGTTAAAAACAGTTCATTTTTGTTGTAAATTATAAATGCCATGTAATATTTATGTCTAATAGTGCATAATTTACAGATTTTTCTCCTTTGTGGACTAATACCTAGACAGCTTATACTAATTTGTAAAAATCTTGCCATTACACATTTTCCTAACTTCTGCATAAACTATAAGTATGTAGCTTGTCAAAACAGTAGATTCGTTTTTGCACTAAGATGCTTATTTGAATCCTAAGTTGAATCAACTAAGACAGCTTTTAAAAANAAAAGTCTGTTGTGTTTTTTTTTTATATCAGTGCGTAGAAAATTAAATGTGAGAATACATGTTAAGTCCTTGAAATTAACTTATCTGTCAAAATAATAATAGATGTATTTAGGGCCGGGGTTTATAATAAAACCACAAAATAGCTACAAGTTTCTCAAAAAATGCACCTGGTGCTGGAGTCTGATGTGCTAAAACACCAATTTTTTTCTTCTTGAAAAATGCAGATTTCTTCTGTTGAATAAATACTAAGTTAAAAAACAAGCTAAAAGCTC
>VZSZ01009409.1:0-25003 GCA_013398815.1 Ibidorhyncha struthersii | reverse complement strand
AAAAGAAAAAAAAAAAAAGAAAGGCAGTTTGCCAAAGTAGAGGACTTTAGGATCTGTACGGATTTTATGCCTCACTGCTGTCTGTCCTTTTCAAGGACTTTTAAAACTTACAATCATGTAGGACAGCAGGCTTTCTTTAATAAAATTAAAAAAAAATAGAGATAGCAACTGAATCTAATTAAGAAACATACCATGCAGGATGCTAAGTTAGTAATCAAAAAGTGAATATATTACCTCCCAATTACTAATTGCCCTGCTTCTGTGTAATTGACATTTTGTAAATACGTTACCTGGGCATTTGGGAAGAAGTTATTGGCCCCTCTGTGTATAAGACTTTAAAACAAAAAAACAACACACAAGCAAATAAACGCAAACCAAAGCAAAACAAACACACCACGTTCTCCTCTTGCAGTGAAGATTTGGAACAGCTGAAGGGGTCTTTCTAAACTGTCCTTTGGTTATGTATCAACTGCCCTTTCTTAGGATTCAAAGAGCTATAGATAAATCAATGTCAGTGCTGAGTCAGCAGTTTACATTTTTAAGGTTTTGATATCTATACTGTGCAATGTTTGTCTTGTTTGCTTGTACATCCCCCTCCCTAAAATATTTTAGATCAGGAGAATGAAAAGAAGAAATTGAAAGGAGACAGATCGCCATGCTCTCCTTCACGTGTCCTTCATCTTCGTCCTATTCCAAATGATGTTACTGAAACAGAACTCATTTCACTAGGCCTTCCTTTTGGCAAAGTAACCAACCTTTTGATGCTAAAAGGAAAAAGACAGGTATGTAATTTTCAGTGTTTCAATTATAAGAGCAAGGCTGACGATGTGGTTCATGTTATGACCCTTTTGGTATTGCATTTGGCTGAAATGATTGCAATAATGCCTAGATATTTCATTGATAGCTCAAGATCTTAATATTTTCAAATGTGAAAAGGTGTTTTGATATTTATTTTAAGTTTTTAATATATGTTTGAATTAAATAATGACCTAGTAACTTGCTAATAACACTATTAAACATTATGTCCACCTTATGTAAGAATATATAGATGAAAAAGAACTACACTCTCACTATTGATGCCGATGTATGTCTTGAAATAACCTGCCTGATTAAGTTTTTCATGTAAAATAAATTGCTTAGGAATTTTTTTTTTTAATCCTTTTAGATGTGATGGGGTAGTTCACATGATAAATAAACACTGAAATCATAAAAATAATTGGCATTCATTCAAAAATTGTCTACAGTACTGTGCTGGATTAATACAATGCACAAACTGGTAGAGCTTTAGTGTCCTATTTCTACTTTTTCAATCAGTATGTGTATTAGTAGGTAGTAGTGCTTGGATTCAGGAATCTAATAAATTAATTAGCAGTGTGGTGTTTTTAGCACCATTGCTTCCCATTTGTTGTACTTATTCCACCTCTGCTTTAATGACTTACTGTACTTAGAATGTAAAACCTTCTAAGAAAACCCATACATCAAATAATGTCCCCATAAACAGGCACACACAAATGCAGTTTAATGCTGAGCAAATCAGTGCTGTACTTTCACATGATCTTTTTCTAGTGAAAGTGGAACTGGGAATAAATGGTGCTTTGTTGCTTTGTTCTCTCCTGTAAACAAAACAACACTAAAAACTACTATGTATTGGTTGCAGGCATTTTTGGAAATGGCTTCTGAAGAAGCTGCTGTTAATATGATGAACTACTATACTCCGGCTACACTTTACCTCCGCCGTCAGCCTGTTTATATTCAGTATTCCAATCACAGAGAACTTAAGACTGACAATCTACCTAATCAGGCTGTAAGTATAGTACTTCCATTTAACAGGACAGAATTGCATATGAGTTGTGTACTGGTTTTGGATAGGATAAATTTAATTTTCTTCATAGTAGCTTGGGATGCTTACACAGTGTTGCTTTTCTATTTCTCGCACTGTCCTGCCAGTGTGAATGCACAAGAAGTTGGGAGGGGGCACAGCTGGGACAGCTGACTCCAACTGAGCAAAGGGATATCCCCCACCATATGATGTGCTCAGCAATGAAAGCTAGGGGAAGGAGGAGGAAGGTGGGATGTTCAGAATTGTGGCATTTTTCTTCCCAAGTAACTGCTATGCATGATGAAGCCCTTACTTTCCTGGAAATAGCTAAACATCTGCCTGCCAATGGCAAGTAGTAAAGGAATTCCTTATTTTGCCTTTCTTGCACGTGCAGCTTTTGCTTTACCTATTAAATTGTCTGTACCTCACCCCATGAGTTTTCTCACTTTTACCCTTCTGATTCTCTCCCACATCCTGCTGGGGGTAAGCGACCAAGCAGGTATGTTAGCTGCCTGTCAGGGTTAAACCACAACACTGATAAACAAACAGACTGCTTTCCGCTACACCAATAGTCAAAGTCTGATATATATTATTTCTGTTAGTTGTTATCTAAGCAGTAACTTCTTTCAGACAGGGACTTCTCAGTATCTGTAAAATAATTGTGGAGGAGCCCAAGCTCAAGAATGGCTCGTTCTGATGAGCAGGAAATCAAGTGAAAGTGTCAGGAGGACTGCTTGGATGAACAAGGAGAACCTGACTGAACTCACATGTAAAAAAGAGGCATAGAAAAGGTGGAATCACAGACAGGTGACCCAGGAGGAATATAAAGCATTATCTGAACATGCAGGGATGGGGTTAGGAAAGTCAAAGCCCACATGGAGTTAGCTGTGGCGAGAGATGTGAACAGCAACAAGAATGGCTTCTCAAAGTTTGTCAACAGCAGAAGGAAGATATAGGGAACCTGTGGACCTTCTGCTGAATAGAGCAGGGGCCCTGGTGACAAAGGACGTGGAAACAGCTGAAGTACTGCATACCTCATCCTCAATCTTTAGTGTTTAAGACTTGTGCTTGTGAATACCAAGCAATGGTGGGAGTGTCTTAATGAAGGAAGTAGAGAAGAATCTTGCTAGGGAACATTTAAACAAACTGGATAAACAAAAGTCTGTGGCTTTAATGAGATGCGCTTTTGAGTGCTGAGGGAGCTGGCTGCTGTCACTGCAAGGGCATTCTCACAATCTTGGAAAGGTCGTGGCAATTGGAGGAGGTTCCTGAGGACTAGAAGAAAGCAAATCTCTCTCCTATCTTAAAGAACAAAAAGGAGGAGGATCCAGGGAACCACTGGCTGATCAGCCTTACCTCGGCCCCTGGGAGGGTAGCGGAGCAACTAATCCTGGAAACCATTTCCAAACATTCTAAGGACAAGAAGGTGGTTGGGAAAAGTCAGCGTGGGTTTTTGGAAAGGAAGTAATGCCTGACCAACATGATAGCCTTCTACAGTGAGATGACTGGTTTGGTGCATGACAGAAGGGCAGTGAATAGTGTTTATCTTGACTTCGGGAAGACTTTTGACATCCTTTCTCATAACATCCCAGTAGACAAACTGATTAAATACAGTCTAGATAAGTAGACTGTGAAGTGATCTGAAAGGCTAAAATGGTTGTGACCAGTGGCATGAAGTCCACTCTAGGGGTTGATACTGTATCCAGTACTGTTTAACATCTTCATTAATGTCCTGGATGATGGGATGGGGAACATCCTCAGCAAGTTTGCTGACAACACAGAACTGAGAGTAGTTGACACTCCAGGTGGTTGTGCTGCCATTCAGAGGGATCTTGAAAAGCTGGAGAAATGGAATGACAGGAGGAACCTCATTAAGTTCAACAAAGAGAAACACCAACTCCTGCACCTGAGGAGGAGCAACCACAGGTACCATTGTACACTGGGGTCAACCAGCTGGAAAGCAGCTTGGCAGAGAAGGACCCGAGGGTCCTGGTAGGCAGTACACATGCCCTTGCAGCAAACAAGGCCAGCAACCTCCTGGGCTGCGGGAGGCAGACTGTTGCTGGCAGGTTGAGGGAGGTGACCTTCCCCTCTAATCAACACTGATGAGACACATCTGAAACACTGTGTCCAGTCCTGTACTCCTCAGTACAGGAGAGACATGGACACAGTGGAGCAAATCCAGCAAAAGGCCATGAAGATGATTAAGGAATTGGAGTATCTGTCATATAAGTAGAGCCAGAGAGAACTGGGACTGTTCATCCTGAAGAAGAGAAGGCTTGGGGGTGACTTACCAATGTCTGCGAATATGTGTTGAGGGGGGAGTAAAGAAGGTGGAGATAGACTCTTTGATGGTGCCCAGTGACAGGTTCAATGGTGCTCAGTGACAGGACAAGAGACAATAGGCATAAATTCAAATACAGAAAAATCCACTTAAACTTAAGAAAAAACTTTTTTACTGTGAGAGTGGTCAAATATTGGAATGGGTTACTCTGAGAGGTTGTGGAGTCTCTATCCTCAGATATATTAAAAACCTGACTGGAAAGAGTCCTAAGCAGCCTAGTGTACATGACCCTGCTACTACATTCTATGCTACTTAGTAATACTTGCTTACAATATGTTTCAAAAGAACTTTTGCCATTCCTAAGCTTTTAACGTTAGCTAACAGCTCTCAATAGCTCCAGAATATGAAGAAAATATCATGTCTTCTCCAGTAAATCTTTTCTCTGAATAATTAGTCCTGATGTTTTCCCCCCGTTACTGTGTCCATAATATAGTAGCAAGAATACCACAAAAAGACACCACTTCAATTTTATGTGTCTGTTTTTTTTAAAGTTAATTGCTAATCATAGGTCTGTAGATGCTATCTGAAGAACACATGGAAGAGCAAACCCAGCTGACACATGATGAACCACTTTCTGCCCCAAAAGTAGCTCTTGAGAAGCTTTTTACTTTGTTAGACATGGATGTTGTTTTGAGAGGTCATGTAAGTTGCTTTTGTAAGGTTTGTATTGTTGGCACTGTTCCAAGGCCTTGCCAAACCCAGGCATAGCAAATCATCATCTTCAGGTTGTTCAAGTTGATTCTTAATAGTGTTATCTTTTTTTAATGTTGACTGTTTATTCTAAGAAGAACCCTAGATCAAATAAAATGGTTATTTTCACTGATAAAACATCAGTTTTATGTGTAACTTCATGCCAAACACCAGAATTAATTTCTTCCTTGTATTTTTTAAGTACTAAAAATTGACTTCTTAAGAATATGATTTGAACATTGCAGGTGAGTGATTTAAATCCTAATCTCTAAACAAGGAAATACTCTTTGCACAGCAACATCAAAGTATACAAACTGTCATATTGCAGTTGAAATTCGGATTTTTGGATTCCTGGATGAATTGAAATTGCAATTGACCTCCACTTAGATACATAAATTATATAGTGGTGTGTTTATCACAATTTGGTTCCTCTAAGAACGTAACAAGTAGTGATTGGGGCAAAAATCAGTGCTCATTTTTAATTTGTGTTGACACAAAAGTCACTGAAATCTTGCTAGTTTGTCAATCTGCTAAACATCATTTGTCTCTTTCTTCATCCAAGATTGCTGGATTGGTTTGTCATCTGCAAAAACAAATAAATAAAATAACAAGTGTTTTTTTATAAGGATGTGGTGTACATAACAGCCTCAGGAAAACTATACTTGTATTTGCAAATAAGACTCCTTGTGTCCATTTCTCAGAGTATTTTCAACTCAGTGCATGACACTTGCTTTCTCCTTCTATAAAAGCAACATTGTCTACTTTGAAATTTTTTTTTTGTGCTTATGACTCTTACATTTGAGTTTTATTTAAATTTTAGAGACCCTAGCAGAGCAGCTGAACACTACGTTACTGATCTAGTGTCTAGGCTCAGGCCTGAAGTACAGATTATTTTGCAGGGTTACATGTTTCTGAAACTGGTTAACATCTGTACCATGTGCCATGCTTAGTCCATCTTCCAAGGAAATAGTGTTACTGAGACATGACTTCAGGTCACAACACTACATTTGGAAAGGAACACCTCTCCATAGCCCTCTCAGAGGTAGTCTGAAGAACGTTTTGAGGAAAGCCAGTCAAAAACAAGCATAACGACTTCCAAAGTTCCCATGAGACAATTTGAGGAGTGAGATTTAAAGGCGTTTTTTGTGGTGGATAGCTTGGCACAGAAAAAAGAGCAGGGTATGCACCTTTAAGCTTATCCCCAGCAAAACTTAGTTCCTGAAGAGAATGAAATCCTAATAAAGCAGAGTAAATAGATTTTGGTACACTGGTTGTTAGTTTATTACAATATTGTCATCATATTGATTTGCTAGAAAGTCTCTAGAATGACAAAAGCTTACTGAATCATAGCAAAATTTTGTCTATACACCATTACAAAGTAGTAACAGTTTAAAAAAGAAAGTCATCCTTCTTTGAAAATATGATCTGAATTTTTAGGGGAAGGGAAGGAAGAGGTATGATTTACCTATTAACGTGGGATTTCAATCGATTATCAGATAAAGGGAATATGTTTTATACTAGTTGCATTTTAAATGCATTTTACTTGCTTTTTTTTTGTAAGAGAACTTTGTTTAGATATGAATAACTTGTTTGCATGGAAGTTAATTGTGGTCTCTCTTGTGTCATGATTTCAGAGAACCCAAGCTGCATTGCGAGCTGTGAATGCTATGCAGCCTGGAAACATGGGTGTGGCAAATGCTGTTGCTGCTGAAGGTGAACTCCTTCCAGGTCAAAGTTCTGTTCTTCGAATCATTATTGAAAATCTGTTCTACCCTGTCACTTTAGAAGTGCTGTATCAGGTAATGAGGATTGCTAAAAAAAATGGTTAAAATCTGTCCAATGTTGCCACTGTAAATCCTTTTTTTTTTTTTTTTTTAAAGTATTTGTGAATCCTTAATCATTTGAATGAGGACTGTCACTTTGAAGTGATTTGTTGCAATTTAGGGATCAAGGCTTGAATCAGTTTTACAAAAAAAAAAAAAAAGGAAAAAGGACTTCTGTACCCAACTTTTCATGTTGTCTTTCATATTTTTTTAGTTCCTTCGTTTCTGTGGAAGCAGCAACAAACTTGAGGTGTTACTTCTAATTTATGTCCACATGATGAAATAGTGAAACACTGATTGTTATGAACTTGTGGACCAATATTTTAGCACTCGTTGTACTGAGTAACTTTTGTAGTTTGCATTATATTTTAGGGTTTTATATTCACTTTTATAATTTGATGCAAGTGATGTAATATACAAGTATAGTTGCTTGGACAAATGTTTTTGATTGGTCATCAACAGTTAGAATGCTATTTCTTTAACTACTTCTGAAAGTCTGGAATAATTGTAGGCTATAGCTATGAAAGGCATTACCATGAATCCTGCTAGGCGGTTGTGCTATGCTGTTGAGAACTATAAATTAAAACCCAATAACTTTATGAGACTATTTCTTTGTCCCTGAAAGATTTGTCAGCACTTTCAGATATTGCAAAGGGTTTCATACTTGAAGCTTTTGTAATTATTAGTAAATTTGTGCAGTAAAAGACATGCCCCAAATATGAGTTTCTTAAATTAGTGTGATTTAAAATAATTGGGATGTTTTCACAAGAACCTTCAAACCTGGAAAATTTTTGCTGCTCTACTAGCATCTCAAGCAATAGTTGATTGTTACCAACACTTTATTTATCCTCTTAGCTTTTAATATTTCCTATTTCTCTGTATCTCCCCACTGTGATACTGATTAGTATACTAGTTATCACTTTGACGTAGCAATTTGCCTGATCTAAACTTTTGTTTGTATCTGAGTATTACAGAATCACGGAATCGTCAGGGTTGGAAGGGACCTCTGGAGATCATCTAGTCCAACCCCCCCGCCAGAGCAGGGTCACCTACAACAGGTTGCACAGGACAGCGTCCAGGCGGGTTTTGAATGTCTCCAGAGTGGGAGACTCCACAACCTCTCTGGGCAGCCTGTTCCAGTGCTCCACCATTATTGACTTGTTATTGAGCTTGTGCAAATACTATGTCAACTATTTAGGATTAGTGCACTCAGAATAACCTGAGAACAAGCATCTGTGGTTATGGGAGCTGTACTAATTTAATAGTGCACCAGCAATTCCTGGATCTAACCTTGTGTGTATTTTTTGTTAGGTTTTTCTTTTTATTATTTTAGACTAAGCAGGCAGTGGAAGAGGACATTCATGTTAATTTAATTTGATTAATGTACACTTCAGTGCAGCAGAACTATATTTTCAGTCTTGGAATTGCCCAATGATCCTCACTTAACTACTTTTGCAATAGGTCTAGAAAATTAAGCAATATTTGAAAAGGGATCTTATTTGGAGTTCTTAAAAGGGGATTATCTCCACTAATTAAAGCAGCACTTTGTACCTGATAGCTACAGTGTAACATTACTTTGTAAGTGTGGTACAGTTAATGGCAATGAAAATTTTCACTGATAAGTATAGAATCGTATGGAACACTAGTAGGCAAGCTTTGATTGCATTTTGTAAGCTATAACTGCTTATCAAGAAAATAACCTTTTCTTTTTTTTTTAGCACAATTCACCTTAAAATATTTATTATAAGAGAGAATATTCAGTGTTGTCTTAGCAGAAACAAAATTGATGTATACAGTGTGTTTTTAGGTTTAAAACCAAACAGGAACACATTTAATTTCATTATCTTAAAAAGGTCTATTTAATCTTGTGGATAAACATGGAAAAGCATATGTTCAGAAGCTGTATTTAGGCCTTTCTTAAGGGGAAGTGCTTTATGAAGAGGAACTCAATGGCTAATTTTAAATTGCTGTGAAAATGGTTTCTGTTCTGTTTTCTACCACAAAACAATGACTGCAGCATGAAAACGTTGTTTCTGAGAGATTGAAAAACTGGGCACAAAGGGTTAGGTCAGTGTGTCTTGTATCCATGATTCTAGGCCTAATAGTCTTGCCAAAGATGCTTGTCCTTATCTCTGGCCTTTTCTTCCGTTCCAGGCTTAATAATTGTCGGGGGGGGGTCTGCTTTCCTGACTTTGCCTTGATTCTAACAGTTTGTCCTAAAACTGTTAGTACTTCCCCAAAATCACCTTTCCTCTTCCACTGTTAATTTGGACATAGTCTTTCTGCAGTTGTACGATATGTCGTAGCTATACTTTGGTCCTAATTCCTTGTAGCTTTACTTTTGTATAGACACCTTCATGTAGTGCACACTCTCATTTTGAGTGTATATATATTTAATTCCAACCTTTTAAATTTTTTCTGCAATGCTTGCATTTGCAATAAATCAAACAACATTCAATTGTAAATTAGAGTATTAGGTGTCAAACTAGGTCCTTATCTCGATTTTTTTTTTTTTTTTCCTTCTTTGTCTTCTAGTTTGGATAGTGGGTCTGCATAATAAATTTATATGCACATCAACTATTTAGGATGTATTTTTGGTCACCAAATTTGCAGAATTTGTTTGAAGTACAGAATGTAAAGGTGGATACCTTGAAAGGCAATTTGCAGTTCCCATCTCGCATGGACTTGTGAAAGTCCATTTCTTAAACCTCAGCTTTGATTATCCACAATTTCTCTCCAGGCATTGGACAAATGCCTGTTTGGGCTGGCCTTCCCTGCACTTAGGTGAACAGTCATTGCTAAATCTTTAAGGAAATTTTATCCTCTTCCTCACCTTTTGTAGCCTCTCTTCTAATTTTTTTTTTTAACATGAAATAAAATTCTGAGTTCCCTCAATTTCTGTTCAGCTCTCACAAAAAAAAAAAAAAAATCAGAAATGTATATGAAGTATTAAATAATAGTTTTTAATGTGCGCGAATTATTGTTTCTGAAAGTCCATGTTTTTCCTTCTCAGATTTTCTCTAAATTTGGAGCTGTCTTGAAGATTATCACCTTCACTAAGAATAACCAATTTCAAGCTCTACTCCAGTATGCTGATCCAACGGATGCACGTTATGCCAAATTGGTAAGTGTAGCGTGTTCAGCTTGATATTTTTTTGTTGTTGTTGTTGTTGGTTCCCTCTCCTCTCCCTCTCAGCCAAATGGGGAACGTCAGGGATAGCTTGATCATTAATTTCTCAGCATTCTAACACTTTTGTTGCAGATGAATAACTGACATCCCTCGTTAGTTAAGAGTATAGCACTCTATCATCAACTGCAAACATAAATTTATAGCACACACCCCAAGACCTGCGTGAGTCTACCAAAACAAAAACCATACCTGTCAGTAGGGATGAGTGATGGTAACTATAGTTGACCAAAAAGTCTTTTTACCTTTCAAGCTAAGTGGAATATTTTCAGTGAGGTTCTGTACTAAGAGTAGTGTAGCTAAATGCCCAGAGATTAGAGGAATGTTACGTGTTTTACTTGTTTGAATTTCAGTGAGAAATTTATGGTAATCAATGTTTTCACCTTAAACGTCTTAATTTCAGATGAGCTGACTTTTAAAGTGCACGTTCTCAGTAATGAAGAAAAGCTCACCTAATTTAGGTGTATTTTCTGTGATGGGTTAAGCTTGACTGGCTGCCAGACACCCACTAAGATGCTCTCACTCCCCTACCTCAGCTGTATAGGGGAAGAAAGTAAGATGAAAAAGAGCGTGGGTTGAGGTAAGGACAGGGAGATCACTTATGAATTACCATCACAGGCATAACAGACTCAACTTAGAGAAGACTGATATAATTTATTGCCAATTAAAAATAGAGTAGAATAGGAAGGAACAAAAACAAAAGTAAAAACACCTTCCCTGCACCCTCATTCCTTTTTCCCAGGCTCAGCCTCACTCCCAGCCCTTCTATCTCCTCTCCCTGCGTGGCTCAAGGGGATGGGGAATGGGGTTTGTGGTCAGTCCATAACACTTTGTCTCTGCCACTCCTTCTTCCTCGCACTGTTCCCCTGCTCCAGCCTGGGTCATCCCCATGGGATACAGTCCTTCACAAACTACTCCAGCATGCACTCTTCCCACAGGCTGCAGTGTGGATATTTGCTCCACTGTGGAGCTCCATGGGCTGCAGGGGGACAACCTGCATCACCATGATTTTCTCCAGGGGAATCTCTGCACTGGCGCCCGGACCACCTCCTCCTCCCCTTCCTTCCCTGACCTTGGTGTCTGCAGGGTTGTTTCTCTCACACTTTTTTCGCCCTGTCTCCCAACTGTTTCACAGTGTTTTTTATGCTTTCTTAAACATGTTATCACAGAGGCACCACCAGTGTTCTGACTGGCTCTACTTTGGGCAGTGCCAGATCTGTTTTGGAGCCGGCTGGAATTCACTCTGTTCAGCATGGGGCAGCCCCATGTCTCTTCGCACACAGGGGCAGCAGCCCTCCCACTACCAAAACCTTCCCATGTAAAGCCAGTACATTTTTTTTCAAAACAACTTTTAGAATTAGTTTCCTTATAATAGCTAAATATTTTAATTTCTAGAAAATATTGCTAATTTCCTCAGTGGGGAGTAGTTCGATAATGAAATTGATACCTGAGACCTCAGAGATTTTTGCAGAAGGCACAGCAGTATTAAAAATCATCACATTATAATACTTGAACTGTGAAGTAAAAAATAAAGATGGAAAATAAAATACTTCACGTACCTGAGACACTTTGTATTTCTCTTTAACCTATGTGGTCACCTCAATATTAGTAAATAAATAAAATCAATTTAAATGTTCCCATAGAAGTTATATAGAAAAATAGATTCTGCTAAGTATTAGGTGGTATTTAGCATTCAGTTTTTTTTTAAAAATTACCAAAAGACTAAAGTGAATGGAACTTCTACCCTACTTTTGTTACTGAAGTTGACTTTATTCTCAGCGTCAAAATTAAAGGCACAGAATATTCATCTATTGCTACTTGCACTTTAGTCCCGTAAGCAAATTCACTATGTGTTTAAGAGATAAAGTATGTGTTGGAAATTAGTAAAGGTAGTTGGGATTACAGCCTGTTTGTTAGCAATAGCATCTTTTCTTGAAGAATGATATTAATAATATATTATACCTTATTGAAGATTTCACAGAAATTATAATTTCAGTCTAGATTATCTTAAGTATTATAGCAAACCAGTAACTTTTGAGTGGGATTTTCCCCCTTCATCCATCACAATTCTTTCATGACTGTTATAGGCAGAAAATACTAGTTCAGTGGTCTTTCTGAGCATAGCTGCTGTTAAAAAGATGGATTTTATAGAATCATTTAGGTTGGAAAAGACTGTTTAGATCGAGTCCAACTGTAAACCTAGCACTGCCAAGTCCACCACTAGACCATGTTTCCAAGTGCCACATCTATACATCTTTTAAACACCTCTGGGGATGGTGACTCAACCACTTCCCTGGGCAGCCTGATCCAATGCTTGACAGCTCTTTTGGTGAAGAAATTTTTCCTAATATCCTTCTAAACCTCCCCTGGCACAACTTGAGGCCATTTCTTCTTGTTCCATCACCTGTTACCTGAGAAAAGAGACTGATGCCCACCTTGCTACAACTTCCTTTCAGGTAGCTGTAGAAAGTGATAAGGTCTCCACTCAGCCTCCTTTTCTCCAGGCTAAACCACCTCAGTTCCTTCAGCTGCTCCGTGTAAGACTCGTTCTCCAGACCCTTCACCAGTGTATATAAGGGGCAGTTCCATTAAATGAAAATCTTCAAACTAGTTTCACTACTAGCATCTGATACTGTGTGTTGAGTGGGAGACAAGTAAGATTAGAAGCACAGCTAGAAAGACAGGTCATGCTGTTTTGTCCATTGTCACAAGGCGACGTAATACCTACTAATTAGTGGACCACACTGGTGCTCTCCACAGGATGTTTAAGTAAGGATAGTGGCAGTATAATTGTCTACTTGGTATTTAAAAGCAGCACCTTAAAAACAGAAAATGAATTTCTGTTTGGATACAATTGCAAGGTGAAAATAAAATAAACTTACAGTGGTGGCTGCCACTATGTGTTTTGTTTCGGAAAACATAATTATTTTTCTTCAGGCTCTGGATGGTCAATGTGTCTACACTGGCTGCTGCACTCTGCGTGTTGACTTCTCCAAGTTAAATGCCCTTAAGATAAGGTACAACAATGACAAAAGTAGAGATTTTACTCGCTGTGACCTTCCTTCTGGTAATCAACACCCACCCTCAGAACCATCTGTATTTGCTGCCTATGGTAAGAAACCTTGACTTTTAGTGGTAAATGCATAGAAATATCATTATGCTTTCTGTGTTGCATTTATGCTGTGGCTTTGTATCAGGTTCAGAGAAGTTTGCGTACATTTCTGTTTGTTAGGTCAAGTAAAGTTTGTATGGAAAGCAGAAAGTCCTACTCAAGCTAAATGAATATCTGAAACTATAACATGAGTAATGCTGTTGGGCAAATCCAAAGTGTTGTCAAAAAGCTATATTTTTAAAATGCTGTGAAATTATATCGTTGGTTTAGCCTGGAGAAGACTCCGGGGAAGACCTTGTAGCAGCCTTCCACTATCTAAGGGGGCCTACAAGAAGGATGGAGAGGGACTTTTTGCAAGGGCATGTAGTGATAGGGTGAGGGGTAATGGCTTCAAAATGGAAGACAGGAGATTTAGAATAGATATTAGGAAGAAAATTTTTTACTATGAGGGTGGTGAGGTACTGGAATAGATTGCCCAGGGCAGTTGTGGATGCCCCATCACTGGAGGTGTTCAAGGCCAGGCTGGATGGGGCTTTGAGCAACCTGGTCTAGTGGGAGGTGCCCCTGCCCAGAGTAGACTGGGCAGGGTAGACTAAGTAGAGTAGACTAAGGAGAAACTTGCTTGTAGGGCAGAGATAGCATTTTATACAGGCTTTTGGAGGATAACACACGAATGCTTCTCCCTCACTCTTCTAAGCTTGTCATTGCTAGCAATCGTTTTCAGTCTGAATGCTTACTGTAAGAGTAAGAACAGCAGAGGTGATGGCATAAAGAAGAGTCTGATGTCTGTATCAAAGTTTTTAGTGCAGTCACAGTGAAGCAGCTGCATGCATATTTTTCTTTTTTAAAAAAAGTAGCTGTAGACTGGGAGAAGCATGGTTCTAGCTTTCTGTTAGCGGTAACAACATGCGTGTGTTGCCGTAGGCATGTTCTGATAGTCCTCAGTTACATGACATGAGGAAAATATGTTTGGAGTCATGTCAGTACTTACACTTCCTATGTTATTACTAGTGGATGTAGTTTTGATGGAGAATTATAAGATAAACCAAGTAACTATCAGAATAAAACATCCGTTTTTTTCTGTAGACTTGAAGTTAGCAAAACTGAACTGCTCTTGAAACTTGGTGGATTTTCTGTCTTTTTTTTTTTATTTTTTGTTGGAAAAGATACTACACTATAAAGAACCAGATTTTGTGAATGTTTTGCATTTACAGAGTTCCCACACCCAGCATAAGCAGAGATACATGAATTGGCTTGCTTTGAAAGGTAGCTGCTGGCCATGAAGCAAATGATTTTACACATAAAAAAATGCAACAGAGAATTTCAGATCTTTCTGCATTAGGTCTGTTTGACAATTTTTACGTGCCTGATTTTGGTATCAGTGTGCAACATGCGGGTCTTATTTTGCAGAATGAAAGTGCTTTATCTGTTTCTTCATTAATGTTTCCATTACCATTCTTGGATTGTGAATAAGTGATTAATACCTGTATTGCCAGAACTTGTCAGTATAATGCACCAGCATGTGTATTTCAAGAACACAATGACTTGCTTTGGTGTGATAAATGTATTCAGTTGTTTGTATGAAAGACACTTTGTTGCTACAGATAAGAGGAGGTGTAATGTGATGCAGTATTCATGAATACTTGATCTGTGGTGTCTGTTTCATTTGTTGTTTTTGTAATTCATAACAGTTACTTCTTATGGTGTTGTATCATCCCTGTCAATAACCATCTGTTAGTGAATGTAGCTATTTTAGTCAATGATGGAGGTTTGAGTAGTAAAACAGACATACTGCCAGGCTTGCAGGATGTATTTGCTGATTATACGTGCCCCATTTAAAAAAATCTAGTGCGCTAACATACGGAAGAATCCACAAGTCAAGCTTGTGTCTAACTTCCTCTTAGAACACAAGTTTGCGTGGTGCCCCAGCTAGCGCTTAATTCCATGTGCTAATGCAAAAATCACTGAGGTATCTTCGAGTCTGGGACTCTCCATATGTTGATATTCCAAATCTGTTTAATCCTTGTGATTTCCAGGAGAACCATGAAAAGCACTGGTTATTTATGAAATAATACAAGCTGAGAAAGTACATCTCCTTAAAAAGCAAAATACATATACTTTATGCATCTCAATAGCTAGTAAAATTCAGAACTTCTGATTCACTGTAGTTGTTTGTATTATTTAGCCCATTCTGGTTTTAGAAATATCTAGGAAATAGTTGTATCTCATCATTGCAAAATGTCTTTGAGTGTATTTACCTCCAGAAAATTTCTAGAATACATTTCCATTGTGTGAATAAAAACTGTTGAACATTGCACCACAGGTGTCTTAACTTTAACGCATACTTTGCCATGCTTTCCTATTCAAACTTGTCTAAATTACATTTTGCCCTGACTTCATTTTAGAGACAGACATTGAGGCTGATGGGAATATTTGCCTTCAAAAGTGTCTGAAAACTGTCTTTTAAAACATAGAATCTTGGATTTCAATGGGGGTTTTTAACCCAAACATTTTATAAAAGATGTACTCACAGACTGAAGTCAGAATAGCAACACTGGAAGCTGATTCTCAATGCTGAAGTCTCTTCCATTTTCTAAAATTTTTTAAATCGTGTTAATTAGATGTGTCTGCTCTCTCTAGGCACCCAAAATATCATCTTCCCATCATATGCAGGGGCTGCTGGGTTTGCCTCGGCCATGGGCTTTCCTCAAGGTGCTGGTAAGTTTCTATTTTTCCAAAAATGTGGTGTTTGCATCTGGGGCTAGCGGTCTACCTGTATACACCCACATTCGGAGCGAATTGTTTTCACATACAGCAGTCAGAACACAGTGTTCATTTGAGTCATTCTGATTCCCTTTCTCATATTATTCAGTAAAATTACTTTCTGTAATAAAAAACATATGCTGATGTAGTTTATCATTTAATAAGTAAAGAAATTAAATGCCATGATAAAGATTACCTGCAAGAGAAGAAACTAAGTATTTTTCTAACAATCATAAGACTTCAGTGACATTCAAAGCTAACACAGGAAGTCTCCCGTTTTCTGGCTATAAAATTAGAAATAAATACTCTTTTAAACTCAGTGATCTTTTCCTTTCTAGCACAGGATAAACTTGTGCTAAATTATTTTTATTCTTTTTTTGTGCTGCAATTTATGTCCGCTTTTGTTTGGGTCCGTTGGTGTAGCTGAATGTTTCTTCATCTCTGGAGGGGAGGTGCTTCCTGCTTTATTGGTCAGGTACTAGGAATAAATAAATTCCTTAAAAGCATTTTTTAACAACTATTTATTAATATATACAAGCATATGTTAATTATATATTAATATGTAATTATTAATATATACAAGTATTTGTTTAATATTTTTGCCAAACATAACCTGCTTTTGTTTTCTAAAAACTCTTTTCCACTTTGGGATATCAAGTGATGCTATTAATACCTTTCCATGTCTTTCAGTTCCAGCTGTTCCTGGACCAGTTGCAGTCACCACAGCCGCAATGTCTGGACACATGGTTCCTGGTGTTACTGGTATTCCAGTAAATTCTGTTTTATTAGTCAGCAACCTCAACTCTGAGGTATGTTTGATTGGTGGAACTTATGCTAGTGCTGTGATTCTGTGATCAACTTGCACCAACTGCCAGAATTCTTCTCGCAAATTGACATTAGCTGAAGGAGTAAGAGAGGAAATCTCTATGCTAATAATATAAAAAACATGACAGCTCTGTTCTTGTTTGAGATAGTTTGCAATATTGATGAGGTTTAAAAACTCCAGTCAGCAGTGAAAAGCTTCCTAACACACAACTGACTTTAGGAAACCTATGTTAGCAGTGCTGCTAGTAATTAGAGACAAATCTATGGTCAGACATGAGAAATGTTTGAAGAGGTAAACAACATATATTATGACTAAACTTACTGGTATATCTGTTAATATGGCTCTTCTGTTAGAGAAGCCAAATAATTTTTCATTTGTTACAAAACGTGAGGAGTTAAAGAAACAGGAGGGAAGAGAAAAGGAGATAAAAGCATGCCAAATCAAGTACCTTTCAAGACGTTGATAGGATCTTTCTAGTTTTGCAACTTTTCCCAGGTTGGTGAAGAACAACACGGGTGCACTTTTCCATTGACATCACTGTGAATCCATTTTTAAAAGTTAATAAATACACATGTTCACTTTACATAGTACCACATTTTTTTTTTTTCATATGTTGGCAGTAAAATTGCCAAGGACAATTTGGATAGTTGTTTTTGTAACAGGAATGATGTAGACTGTTCTATAACCTTACTCCTGTTACTCAAATATTACACAATGATCTGTGCTTCATTAAAAGCAATTGATCTGTGCTTAAATAAAAGCAATGTACATATCTTAAAAAAAAATAATCAAGCTTTACCAAGACTTAAAACACAATTCTACTTGACAGTTGATAAGCAGTTCTATTACAACAATGTAAAATTCTTGTTTGTATTACACACTCATTAGATTCACTTAAGCATAAAACTGATAAAATTAGGAGTTATTGGCAAAATGGAAGTTATCTTCATATTAGTGAGCCTTAAAAATCTGTTGATCAGTTACTTTAATCTTTAAGTAATTGTGTTTCCATTTTTATACTAATAGTTGAATTCCACAGTAAGCATCAAAAGAAACAGCTGCAGATTAGGACTGTAAGACAAGTCAATTTTTCTTTGATATGTTAATATATCTTATCAGTTAATTTCTGATGATTGCTGTGGATGTGCTTTCTGCCGCTGATGTTTCTCTCAGTCTTAAAAGAGTGTGGGTTTTAACAATAAGCATGTATGAAGCGTAGGTCAAAGCTATTTTTAGGACATTGCTGCTTAACTTAATACTAATATCTAAGAAGCTGTCATGTAGAATGTGCTGCAATGTGTGATGCAACATAAATGCATTAAATAATGCTCAACTTCTTAAAAGGTAAAAAATAAGAATGTATGACAACATTAATCGTTGGATATATAAACTGTTGTAAACACATTTCTTGGCACCTGTGTGACACTTGTTCTTCAGTAGTGGTTGTCTGAGCCCTGTCTTTTTCTGTGTATAGAAAATCTGATTGACCTTATTTTTATTTATATTTCTCCCCTCTTACAGGGTGTTAGTGTGCATTTGAACATTCTCTCATGACTTAAGTTAGCTGGTTTTGTCTTCCAAAAAACTTTTTTAGTAGAAATATTGCAGTCTCATTGGTTAAGAAATTTATATAAATAAACTCTATGCCAAATTAAAATTTTGGGCCAGAAGGGTAAACTCTAGAAGCATTTAAATTTTACATTGATAGTAATTATGCCTTATTACTAAATGCTGGTGGTAAAAGGGTATGGACTTACACACAGGCTGCAGTAGCTTCTGTTTTTGAATAATTTAGGTATGTTTGGTACACATTTCAGATGTTGTGAGTTGAGAAGGAATAGGGCCAGAGAGTGTGAGTAGTGCTTCTGATACCCAGGTATTTTTAGTAATGAGTACATTACTGGCAAAACCTTTGCCTCAGCTGAATAAAATTTGGCTGCATTAGGGTGTAAATTATCTTTTTTGGTGCTTGGGGAGCTTGGTACACAAGAATTTAATTAAAAATCACCGAAGACAAACTATTTCTTTCAATATTTAGCTTTCTCTTCACAGATTCTAACGGAACACAATTTAAATACCACTTTCTATACACTTCATATATAAACAGTTAAATGGTACGTGTATCACTTAGGGTGTCATGGTCACATACAGATGGGGACAAAACTGAAGACAAAACAAACACATTTTGAATCAACTGGTTTTAGTTTTGTAGGTGTTGTCTGCTGTTTAGAAAATACAAAGGGGTTCTTGAATGCTCTTTTCTGTTTCTAGCTTAGCAAATGACTTATATTTTTCAGAGAATTAACTGCTAGCTTGGAAATAATAAGTTCAAATAATTAAGCCACTTAAAATATTAATAATTTCTGCAGCATGACAGACTGAGTCTTGAGTGATGAAAATGCATGAGCTGAAGTGTTAGCTTGTTTGAATATTTTATATGCACATAGCAAATACGTATTAGCAAGAACAGGGAATGGCTTTTGGAGAGACATGTTTATGTGTGCAGTATCTCTTCCATTCTTTTTGTTTACCATGTACTTATGGAATAGATTTCTTTATTTGTATGGCTTTAAAAATAATATACTCATTTTATCATTTAAACAGGTCATCACACCAGATGGGCTTTTCGTCCTATTTGGTAAGATATGTCAAACATACCTTGAAAAACTGCAGGGCTAGTATTCTTTTTATTTATCTCACTCATGCTGGTTAATGCAAGCTCCATTCTGTCCTTGTCCAGAAAACACACAAGAGAATGCGCTGGTTTTAAAATGACAATAATTTGAGTCAGTAGTTGTAGGCCACAGGTACCTTTAAAAAGGCAAAATGGTTACAGTGTCAGAAGAATTTCAATGTGTGGTACAATTTGTTTACTTCGAAGAATGGAAAAGCAAAGTAAGATGAAAAAAACAAAGGTTGCGTCAGAGGAAATGGAGTACAGAATTGGCACATACACTAGTTGCAGAGGAAAATGTTTGTTGGCATACTAGTATTTTAATATGCCTCTGTTAAGAGGACTTTGACATTGTTGGATTATTTAAAAGCTGAACATAAAGATGCAGTTTTATGACTAAAAAAAACTGGGTTTTTTCTCCCTATTTCTGAGCCTCAGAAAATAATACACAAACTTTAAAGCTCTCCTTCATACTAATATTCTAACCAAACTGTTTAATGCAGTGATTATTCTTTGTAACACCAACGTTAGTCAAAAGAAACAGACTTGCCCTTATGTTCATTGTAGTAAGGCTCTGGACAAATTTCTTTTCTGGATTTTCACAGGTGTGTATGGTGATGTGCATCGTGTGAAGATCATGTTTAAGAAAAAAGGAAATGCTTTGGTTCAGATGGCAGATGCAGTCCAGGCTCAAATAGGTACAGATTTTGAAGGCACAGTTATGCTTCAGACTAGCATGAGTGTGACATAGATGAGGAATTTGCCATCTGTCAGTGACAAGCATAAACAAATTAAATCCATCATTGTTATGCTGTATTACATACAAACTTTTTCTTGTATACATTAATAACGATCTGTTTGCTTTATGTAAAAAATTTTTTTCCTGTAGTGGTTTAAAAAAATAAGCCTGTGAATCTCAATTTAGTAAATATTAGATAACATCATACAATTTTCCAGTAGTTTATCTTGATAATGCATCATACAATTTCCTGTACTTTATCCTGTATCTAAGCTATTTAAGAATAATCAACTGTTCTTTATTGCAATGCTGTTTTGCATTTTTGTTGCATTTAGACTGGAGGTTATATTACATCCTTATACTTGTTTTAAATATAATGTTATGATATAGCCCACCTGGTAGATATGGACGTTGCAGTTTAAATTTAGAATGTGGAATCTGACACTAAATAGAAAGCAATATTACTATTCAAAGAATCCTTTTTTTCTTCCCCTCCCTTCATTCCTCTTCAAATTATGTTTCCACTGATTAGCTATCGCCTACTTGAACGGACAGAGGCTTTATGGAAAGGTCCTCTGTGCTACTCTTTCAAAACATGAGACAATTCAACTTCCTCGTCCAGGACAGGAGAACCAGGATCTGACAAAGGACTATAGTGATAGCCCTTTACATCGCTTTAAGAAGCCTGGCTCTAAGAACTTCCAAAATATTTGTCCTCCATCTGCCACCCTGCATCTCTCCAACATCCCGTGAGTATCTGCATGTGTGATCTTCTGGTAAAGATGTTTTTTAAGTTATGTTCTTAAGTTGCAAAGTCTAACATAAGCTTTACATTTCCTTGTCCTTTTACAGTTTCCTGAGAATTTGGTTCCTTCTGTTGCATAATTAACAATAAGTGAAGCCTTTAACTGTCACTTTTTCATTGTTAGCAAAGAGGATAACTGATTGAATGCTCTTCTTTATGAGTTTTAATACAGTTTACATTTTCTTGAGAACATGCTTTTGTTTTTCACAAATTAAGTCTTGTGTTATAAATTTTTACAAAGATCGAAGACACATTTTTTGATGTAATGTACTGGAGTTACATTACATCAAAATCATCATTGGCATTGTTATTTAATGCAGGTGCAGTTTTTAATAATTCTAACACTTTTTAAATAACAGTTTCTACAGAATTCAGACCTCTTACATAGAGGGTAAGTTGTTTTAATAAAAAAGTATAAAGAAGTGTGTTTTGTAAAACTGAAACAACCTTTTTCCTATCTAGAATGTTGTCTACAATGCGTGGAGTGAAAGCCAAACATAAGTTTTCACAGGCTGCTTTTGTTCAGCAGCTGTGCAGGGAGGGAAAAGGGAAGACGATGGAATTTTGTCCAAATAAGAGGGGGAAAAAAAAAGACACTTAGAAAATGGCTTTTTGAGTAAAATAGAAAACTTTCAAAATTGAAAATATGTGAAGCACATTCACAGTAATTCCAAGATGAAAGGTATTTCTGAAGGTACCGTTAAGATCTTAAGTGATTTTTATGCAATCTGAATTTAACTAAGAGGGGAATGGGGGAGGATGAAAAGCGGTAGAGTGTATCTGAAATATTTTTGTAGCACACTGTGGTGCTAAATCTTAGTGTCAAAGCCAAGATGTTTGAGCTAAAGTGTTGACATGGCTTGAATTGGTGGAGATGGTTTTTGCTGTTCAAATTTAATTTAGAAGCCAGACTTGATATTTTGACACTACTTCTGAACTCTGTGCTGTTTTACAAGTTGAGAGGGTTTTGTTTTGGTTTTGATGGATTGGTTTTTTTTTTCCAATAGGCCTTCTGTTACAGATCATGATCTGATGAACCTTTTTGCAAAAGCGGGATCTACTGTGAAAGCCTTCAGATTCTTCCAGTAAGTTCTCTTGTAAAAATGCTGAGCAAGCTTTCATCCTGGAAGATGGCTAATTGCTTTTTTGGGAAATTCCATGTGTGTATAACTATAGGCAAAATCCCATGTGCATATATCTATACGCAAAAGCTGTACAGCTGTGACAATTTTTATGATAATTCTAATCTTTAAATTTTAAATTAAGTACTATGTTAGAAAAATTGAATGAAAAATATTCAGCCTTTTGACAAATTCCACCTGTATTCATATGTACTTCTTAAAAAAGAAACACAAGCTCTGTATATGTAAAATGTCAGGTAAAAGATGACAATGAATATGCTCTAACATTCATTAAGGTTGCTTGGCAGCATTATTTTAACATGATCATAACTGCTAGAATAATCCTATATCTATTGAGAAAGCAAGTTTCTTAGAGGTCTTCAAGCCTTCTCTTGACCCTGTTTTTGAAGTGCAGTGTAGTGGAAGAATGGCATGGCTGTAGGCCATTGACCTGCAAAATTCGTATAGTTTTGTTATCTCCTCATTTTAGCAGGTGCATAAATAGTTGTGATTCTTTTGCTATAGAAATGTTCAGTGTGTGTGATGTGGCTGAAATACTTGCATCATTTTCTGTGTTGGCTAGTACAATGAAAATTTAGTTAGGATTAATAATGGTTTCTATTGTACTTCAGGAAAAACTGCAAAATGGCTCTTATCCAGCTGGGCTGTGTGGAAGAAGCACTTCACGCTCTCATTGAGCTTCACAATCATGACCTTGGAGAAAACCATCACCTCCGAGTTTCCTTCTCAAAATGTACAATCTGACTTTTCTGTGAATTTTCCTTTTTAGGCTGCATCACAGCCTTAAGTAAAATCTTCAAATGGAGACTGAAACAGCTGTGACCGGATCTGTCTCTTAAGAGAAAAAGCTCACTCATACACAAAGAATTAAGTGATGATCTTTTCTGATTTTAGCTGCCAGTATGTGATCAAAGTTTAATATTCATCCATAGAAAGATTATTCTGTGAAATTGCTTTAGCAACAATATTTATCATGAAATTTCCTACTTAGGATTATATTTTGAGAACATTTTTTTAGCTTTTGTTCTAAATCAGCCTTACAAAACGTTTTGGAGTGCTTTTACAATATACCTTTACAAACAGTATTTCTCACAAAGTGGTAAATCTATTCTAGACAGAATAAACACTAATTTGAATGTGAAACAGTGCTTGGGTTTCCTGAAGAAAAGCAAGCATTGACTGTGAGTGTGCTCTAAATAGTATTTATGTTACCATGGTGTGTGTTCATACTTTGGCAAATATTTACAAATAACTTTTTTTCTTAAAAAAAAAAAAAAGAAAACAAAAAGTCTGTACTGTTCCTATGGGTTAAATTATTAGAGAAAAGGCGGTGCCTTCTCTCTGTGGAGTAAAAGATATTTGACGTGGTACCAGACTTAGTTTAATTCAATCATGGAATGGAAGCTTGACATCTTATTTTTACTATGAAGCCATGTTGTATAATAGTACTTCGGAGAAAATAAGACAATAAATAGTCCTGATTGCAAAGATTTTTTTTACATTTCTTACAAGAACGAAATGTTTATAATCTTATGGAAAATATTCAGGTCTATGATTGTTTGACAAGTTTTTAAGAAGTTATTTTTGTTAAGATGTATCTCATCTTTGGGAGCAGAAAAATTAAAGATCAAGGGCTTTTTGTACCACTATAATGTCTAATACTTAAATTACTGTGTGTTTACTTAATTTCTGATTATGTGCCTTACGAGGTGCTTATGAAACAATAGCTTAGAGTTTTTTCTGAAGTACCTTGAAAAATATATTGTGGGCTTTGTGAAAATTGACTTCACTGTCATTCTGGAAATGTTTTCCTTGATACTTCAAAATATTATTTTCACGCAATAAAAGCTTGCATTCTAGTCTCTTGTGGCTTGGTATGGAGATTGGATAGAGCTGGGAATGAGGTTTAACTCATTGTGTAATTGTGTAGGGATTTTTTGAATTCACCTGGTTGCAGCTTTCTGATACTGGTACTTGGCTGAAAAAAAATTCACACCCAGAAAAATGCACTAAAAAAACCCTATATAGAAAGATGAAACAGCAAATTCACTCCAGTTTCTGAACTTTGTCGAACTTTTTGAGAGGCATTGGCTGTATTGGAATATTCGCTTTTGGGTTTCTGCATTTTTCTCTCAGTATTAAACTTCAAGTAATAAAGAGCTATCAATCTTTCCTTTTTAAGTATGAAAATTTGTTTGATTCTGAATGTCCATTTTTCTTTGGAGAGTGAGCTGAGATGTAGTTAGTTTTGGTGTTGAAAGTACATATGAACTTTAGTGACTTCTGATTGTATTTTAAAAATTTAAATTTTGTTTTAAGAGATTTTTCTTCCTGGTGTTTACTTAACCACCTTTTAAAGGGGCATTCCTGTCAAACACAGCATTTCTTTACTTCTAGCTACTGCAGAATTGGTTTCTGCTGTAATGTTTTGCCACTCATTCATTTTGTTTTTTCATTAATTTATATGAATTGCATGACTTTTTCTATCTTTCTAGAAGAAACAGCAAGTTTCTACCATGATCTGAGTATTCTGGAGTAAGAATTTCTCTCTGAATTATTTTTGCAAAACCAGCAAGATACTTGCTAGCCTTCTTTTAATGTATGGAAATTAAGTAGAGATGCAGCAGCCAATCATAGTAAAGAAGGTGCCAGACCTCTATACAGCAACAAAAGTGTATTTGACAGCAGATAAAATGCTGACTAAATCTGTATGTAGCTATAATAAATGTTGTATGACACAAATAAATAAATAAATCATAGAATCATAGAATGGTTTGGGTTGGAAGGGACCTTGAAGATCATCTAGTTCCAACCCCCCTGCCCGGGCAGGGGCACCTCCCACTAGACCAGGTTGCTCAAAGCCCCATAAACACGGCCCTGGACACTTCTAGGGATAGGGCAGCCACAACTGCGCAACCTGTGCCCGTGTCTCACCACCCTCACAGTAAAGAATTTCTTCCTAATATCTCATCTAAATCCACCCTCTCTCAATTTAAAACCATTAGCTTTCATCCTATCACTACGCTCCCTGATCAAGTGTCCCTCCCCATCTTTCCTGTAGGCCCCCTTTAAGAACTGG
>VZSZ01009405.1:19245-62120 GCA_013398815.1 Ibidorhyncha struthersii | reverse complement strand
CAAGCTGGGCAGGTGGGGGGAGGGGGGTGAGAGTGTGCCAGCCGCGAGGGGCGGCCGGTGCCCTCCTCACTGGCACCCGTACTGGGAGTTCCAGCCCTTGAGGCGCTGGCCCTTGTTCTCATGTGGTGATGGTAGTTTGTTTATTTGGCGGCGCCTGGTAGCCAGGCAACCTGACAGCGTGCAAAGAAACTGAAGAAGATGTCTGGCCAAGTTCTGACTAGCATCTTCAGCACATCATTCAAAATACACGAGTTCTCCCACGTGTAGCCATATGTTCTCCCATCTTATGTCTTGCTATTTGTTGGCAAGCCTACCTGTAGAGCTAGGTGGGCTCCAGCAGCTCGGCTCTAAAGAGAGAACTTCAGTTGTCATTGACTGTCCCAGCCTGTGACTTCGAGCCTGTCCCAGCTGTGAACTGTGCTGCTAATGGTGCTGGAGGACAAGGTCTCTAATGGAGGCAGTGGCAGTCAACGGCAGTTTTTAGACATGATGAACTTGTCTACCAGCTAGAAATCCAAATTCTGCCAGAGAATTGATGAGGTTTTCCAGAGGCTGCCAAGTTAAATAAGCTTTGTTTCTTGCAGTATGAGGCAAGTCATAATTTTCGTATACCATTAGCAGCACCTTGTTTTGTTTGTTTCTGCTGATCTTTTTTGACAGCCTTGACATTTGGTGGAAAGGGAAAAGGTAAAAGTTCAGTTTCACTTCTGTGTTGCTTCTTGCCCATGAAAGTGAAACCACTCTGCGTTTTGGTTTTGCTGTGGTCAGCTAAATTACTGTTGTGATGTTTTATGTGCAACTTTTGTTGTTGTTGTTATTTCTACAATGCTTTTCAAGATGGTCCCTTTTGTCAAAGATATAGTTACATTTTGTAGTTTATTCCTGTGTTGCATGGCTTTTCTTTCTCAGTGCTATTGCTAGTGTTTCCAGAACAGATTTTTATAACTACAGTTTTTATCCAATCAGAGATAACCGCTGATATGGCTGTAAACACTAATTACTTTTAAAGAATGCTCAGGGGGTTGTCTTTTAAACAAGTGAAAGAATTTCCTCCCTCCCTCTTTGTTGCAGACTATGTCCTTAATCTTGACAGACCTGGATGGTCAGTTGGGTACATCTCATGGCTGTGTAGCTTTTTTCTTTGTCAAATGAGATCATGTATTTATGGATTTTGCCTTTTCTTCTCTGGGTTTTGTAGTGGTCTCCTTGGTGTCTCCGTTAAGATATCACAAAAAACTATGGAATAATTTTTAATGGCGATAAATCTGTTTTGCTGAATTTATGTATTTTGCTGAAAAATGTTAACCAGAGCTATATAGTTGTTGACAAAAATACATTAAACAACTATGACTTTCGTGTCAGGTAAAAAAGAATGAAAAAAAGTAATTATCGTTGCTTTATCAGTTCTTCATTCTTTTAGGGCTGACTATTTGACCTCTTATTAAAACAATAATGGAAATCCTCCTGTGAACAGTTATGGTCCTGTTCCCATAGAAAATCACATGTTCTTTTTCTACTTCCGTATATACGAAAAGCAGGTTGGAAAGCCCAGTACTTTCTCATGCCCCTCCTTGCACTGTATCCCAGGCTTTCTTTTTTTTCCACCCTTTGGGTTTTTTTTTTCTTTTTTCCAAGTTTCTCAGACACTTCCTTGTCTGAGATACGATTGAGAAATTATTACTCTGTTTTAGTTGGACAGTTCCTATCCCTTGTTCTTACAAAAAGCGGAAGAATGCAAAGTAGAAAATGTCCGTGGATAAGCACTTTAAGACGAATAGTCTAAGACAAATCACTCTCCGCCGAAGTTAAACTTTTATCCCAGGGAAAAAAAAGCCTTTTTTTTTTTTAAGTGGTAGTGCCTCCAGTCTCTCAGTTATGTTATACAAGGCTTTGTATAATTATGGAGCAAACATGAATTTTGTTACAAAGCTATTGGACTTAAAATAAAAGACAGCAAAAGGATACAACAATGAGATAAGCAATTGTTCTAAATCAGTGGCTGTGGAAAGAAGGAAGAAGACAGCAGAAGGCTTTGGTTTTGTTTTATCTTCAAGATTTAAGTGTGAAGAGAAATCTAAGAAGTAACTGAAGATGAGATTTGGACTGCTGACAGTGTTTGGTATTGGAGATGGAGCTTTAAACTGGAAGGAAGAAGTACAGTTGCTTAGTTAGGAAAATAGAAGGGTTTTGAAAAGATAGGCAGTGCAGGAAGCTGTGAGCACAGGATGATTTTGCAGCTGCGAGAGCAGTCACAAGCAAGCATTGGGAGTGTCCTGAGGAATGCAAGGCAGAGCGAGCCTTGCATGGGAAGGTGAGGTCAGGGTGTCAGAGTCAGAGGTGGTCTAGGGCACATAGACTAATCAGTCAGCAACAGCAATAACAGTGAATAAACCAGCAATTTAGCCTTTTGATTGTTCCATTGAACTGAAATTTGGGGACCCTGTTGCTTCAGCATGTGGGAAGAATGGGCTTATCTTGGCCTACATCAGATTAAGCTGGGACAGGTTGGAGGCAAGTAGTCTTTGACAAGCAGTTTTTGTGCTCTCTTTGGTAAGCCAAAAAGACAGTTTTATGTGTTCATATATTCTGATTACAGGTGGCTTTTCATTGAGTTACAGCATTCTCAAATATCACTGGTTGCCAGTAGCCTGATTAAAGAACTATTAATGTGTTATAAAAAGCTCTTTGTATTTGTGTAGGTGCTAAAAAAAGCAGAAGCCATGTTAGAAAATGTGAAAGTGAAAGTAACAAGCTTACGGAAAGATTCAAAATGAAATCCAGGTTTAGTTTGAACAACTGAGCAGTGGGTTCTTCTGGCCTGAACTTCAGAAATGGTTGTTGAGTCTGTGAAAGCACAGTCGTGTATGGATGCTTGAATATGTTAGCTTAGAATCTGGAATAAATACGTCTTGCTGTTGTAATCACTGTCACACAGACAGTGATGATATAGCTTTGTTTTAGAAGGCACAGAAAGATTACAAAAGATGGAAGGTGGTCTTGAACAGACCTGTATTATTCTTGCTTTCTCACACCAATATCTTGTTGGAACTTGAAGAGATGCTTCCAAAACAGGCATAAGCATGGCTTTGAAATCGATAGTAAACTTCCTTGCTATGTGGGAGAAGATGAAGGTAGCCAGGTCATAGTTCTTGATGTATTTTAATTGTACATTGTACCTTACTCAGACAATCTACCCATTTTTAGAAGTGGCATTCTCTCACGGAGAAATGCCTTCATGTTCTCACGTTTCACTTACTCTTGCCAGAGAAAATACCTCTGATTTAAAGCTATTAGTTGTCTTGTTGTGTATGTGTAAAAATCATATGGTTGTAGACTGATGTTTCTGTTGGAAGCAAGAAGATGCCCGTAATGTGTGCTGGGAGGGAGGCCACTGACGTGTGTTAAGGGGCAGTGCTAGTACAAATTCCTCCTGGGAAGTCTGGTAATAGTGCAGATAGGAATTTGCATCCCAGTCTGGCACCAGATGTGTGAAAAAAGCAACAAACAGTGGTGCACAAAGGGTTTTGGACTGCAAGAAGAAAGTTACAGGATTAGTTGAACTTTACAACTTGCAGATGGAACTTTGTGGTTAGACTTGATCTCATTAAAGAGGTTTTGATCACTGGTGGTATTGAGAAGGCCAGCTGCTTACCACTGTAACACCTTAAAAAAAAAAATGCAGTAGGCATTACCAACTCAAAGTGTTGACAGTGGAGACAGGGAGGTTGTTAACACCATCACATAAGGCACTGGTGAGGCCTCATCTAGAATACTGGACACTGGTGAGGTCAGTCCCAATTAAGAAAGCTTAGCTTAAGCTGGAAGGGTGGTTAAGACTTACTAGGGTGATGAAGGAAACAGTTTGAATGAGGAAACTAACAGGTTGGCTTCATTAGTCAAGCAGAGTGAAAACTAGAAGGTGATGAGGATGATGATGCTTTCTTTCTGGGATCTGTCAGAAGGAGCTATCAGAAATAAGAGCTGCAGGTGTTTTAAAAAAAACTGTAGAAATAAATTACAGTGTTTTCATTTTATCAATAGTCACTGTATGGGCATTTAGGTATTGTTCTTTTTAAAAGATAAAGCTATGTTTTCTCTTCAGAAACCAGACCATTACAGAGTTCTTCAAACCAGTTTTAAACCAAGGTAAATACGTGTTTTTCTTAAAATGGAAGATATTTATCTGAGTCTTAATTATATAAGTGTGCAGAAGTATAGTCCGATCCTATTCCAGATTGGAGCAGCAATGTGATGTGTATAGCTTACCAAATATGTCAAAATGCACACATTTAAAATTAACTGAAAATGTTAATTTCCTATTAAAATTTATTTCTTTAAATAGTGATGTAATTATTATTTCAAGTTTTTCTCACGCTTAAGCTAGATTGTTTATAACAACTGAAGCTGTGACAGATCATGCAATTCTTTGATATGAAATAAATCGCATGGCACTAGGAAAAACTAAATGATTAAGTAAATTCATTTTGGATTGCATGTGAGAGAGATAAAATATTGGGTAATATAGTCCAGTAAGATAATTTTTTTTCCAGTATGGTGATTGTGAATAATTTGTCTCTCTTTAATCTCTTAGACCTTGGTCATAAAGACAAAACTGTGTTGTCTTCACCAGAAAGAGGAAATGTAAAAGATGCAGGAATCGGACTGTCAGTTTTATGCACTGAACATTTTGAAAAGAAAACATCATCTCCAAAGAAGGTCAGAAGAAAAAAGATGCCAGACCAAACACCAAACACAAGTCCTGTGATTGATGCCTTTCTGAGAGGAATTAAGGAGAAAAAGGACAGTCTAAACATTTTAGAGAATGGCAGAGCATGCAAGGCACTGGATTCGTTGTACCCAAAAGTTGTGCTTCAAAAACTCCTTGTTACTGCAGGGTCTCGCAGCTCTTTCTTGTCCAAAAAGGATAAAACTCTCAAGTCAGAACAGGGAAGAAATGAGAAGTGTCTGGGTGTAGCAAGAGCACCATTTTCTTGTGGGAATAGTTGGGAACAGAAAACTGACCGTATGGATCTAGGAGACACTAGCTCAGACTCTGACAAATGGGTTTTATCATCAGAAGCTGATCCTCCAAAAGCCTGTGCTTTTGGCACTGTGAACAGTACATCTCTGTGCCAAAACCCAGGTCTTCCTGTGAAATTGCCCTGCACTCCAACTGACTCTGAATTTAGGTTGTCATTGGAAGCTCTCCACGGAGAAAGAAAGCAGAAGAAACGTAGAATGAAACAATCTAAGCCACATGCTGTAAAGCCATTCTCAGGAACAAGTGTAACACATCAGGTGTGTTTAAACGTGTTGGTAAAGGTGGATATCAGTGACCCGTTTTGCATGTGATTTTTTTTTTTTAAATTTTCAATATAGGATGAGGTCCTTTGTGCTGTCTTTTTCAGATATAACAAAAGTTTAGGCTCTTTTGCTATTCCTTTCTAAATTTTAGGTTGTGCTTGGGTAAGCCAGTTCTTAACTAGTTTACAATAAATGAGAAATCCTGGTTTAAAAGCAGGGGAGGTATTTTGGGTTAGATGCAAGCATGGAAGTGCAATGGAAATTGTAACTTGTAGAAAAAATGTCTTTATCTTAAATGTCTTAACCTTGTGTTTTCCTCACAGTGTAGTGTAGGGAATAGCAGTGGGAATGGACCTATTAAGTATGTAGTATTTCATTACAGGTTGAATTAGATTCACTTCTTTTACTAACCAAGAAAACCCTTTAAAAGGTTGCTGGTTACTTCTAAGAAGATCGTTATGTGTGCCTCCATAAGGTGCTATAAAGCTGGGGGGGGGAAAGATTGGTTAGCTTGTGTTTCCTTTTCTCCTTAGCATTCCTCCCTCTGTATTTGCTTGTCTGTGCTTTCTGTCATTTTGTTGTCTAAATTTCTAATGATTTGTTTGAGGACAGCCGGCTGGGTTATGTTGCTATATAGCCCAGGGACGCAAGTGGCTAATGGTCCTATAAATGGAGAGATTTAGAACCGGAGGCCAATCTGAAGAAAAGAGATAAAATTCAGGTTTAGGAGAGTCCTTTTGTTGAGATCTTTGCAGCTGTGTTTTAAGTTTGTCTTGAAGTATATTACCATATTTCTAGGTGTGTGTGGAACTGAGTCTGTGCTGGATTTGACACTTGACTCAAGACATCAACAACCTGTTTTTTAAAAGGATGTGATTAACTTTTTTTATTTTCTCCATCTTTACTTTTAGGGAAATGGATGTCCTTTAAGAGAAATACCACATTCTGGTTCAAGGGAAACTGCCTCAGGTAGAAGTAGTGCTAATAATATGGAATGAATTAAACAATTGGGTTCATCAACTAGTGTGTTTTTCTAATGGCTTTTTTCCTTGAAGTTATGTTTTTCTGTTTTCTCTCTCTCAAAAAAAAAAAGGCTGCTGTATAGTTGAGGTTATTTCTAATATACGGCAAGCTTGAAGAGGTTTAAAAGTAATTTGGAATTTTAGTGAAAAACAGGTAGAAATAGTCGTACTTCTAATTAAATTACATTGTCTTAAACCATTAATTCATGATTATTTTCATGGTTTCTCTTGCGTTTTTGAAAATCCCGGTTCACTGTGGTGGTTAACAAATTTTGCCTTTCAGCTTAATCCAAAAAGAACATTCTTGCTGAACCAAACACTAACTTGTAGTCTTGTTGCTTTTTGTCCCTTTTAACCACATAGTTTTGTTCTACAGTAAGTAGAACTGAATGTAAAAAGCTCATGTGTATAGAAGCTTGAGCTAGGTCAGCAGGATGATTTTAAAAAATAAAAAAGGGGGGACACCCCCCCAAAACAAGGAGAATATTCCCAAGTTGTGGGTCCATGGCTGTGTAAACCTATTGGACTCTTTGCTGCTGTGTTTCGCTTTCTGCCTGTGCTAGCACTGGGACTTGGCCAGCAGTGCGAGGAGCTGATCTGGCTGAAAATTGAGTTGGGAAATTGTCAGTTACATTAGCTCCATGAAGTAGCTTCCCATGAAGCGTCCAGGTGCTGGTGCCAGCTTAAGGCAGGAAGCAGAAAAGCATGGCGAGGAAGGTGGGCTCCGGTGCCATAGAACCATAGCCTGGAAACAGACTTCTTCATATTCTGAATGCTTATTTATGAGCACCATTAAAATTATTGCAGTATTTCCAAAATACTTTTCATACTGTTCATTATTTATAATCATATATGTAATTGCAGAAACTTCCTTCCAGTCCCATACCTCAACTGGGCTGTTGTCTGTTTCCAAAGACTGATTGATTCTAGTGTATAGGAAAAGGGTTCTACAGTGGCTTCTGAGCTGCTTTAAAATAAAAGGATTTAATTTCATTTCCAAGTTAGCTGATACTGTACTGTTACATTATTATTGTAGGTAAATATTAATTGTGGTCCACTGTGTTCAAGCAGAATGGAAGTATTGTAGTTTCTGATAAAAATTTCAATCATCGTTGACTTAAAAACATGTTAGTTTTTTAAAGGCTAAGCTGTTACAGTTTTGATTTTTTTTTTTATTACTATTATTATCTCTTTAACATGACAACAGTGGTTTACTTTTTTCTTGAACACTTCATAGATGACCCATCTCAACCAAAGCAGGTTTCAAGACACGAAGGGTCTTCTCACGATGCACTGAGAATGTCTGAGATACAGAAGAGCCTGTCTGTTCCTTCACACTGCCTTACATCTCAGATTTCTTCTGGGCAATCCAAACAAATAGACTTTCCTGGTAAAAGAAAACGTACTGCCATGAGTGTGGATGCAGACAGTTCAGACCAGTCTGAAGTATCAGGTTTGAATAACCCTGCTTTTAGTAGGCCATCTGCAAAATGCAAAAATAGGAAGTCTGAATTTGTAAAAAATATTCTTTTAAAGTCTACTTGTGGTGATGTTCTCCAGCTAATGGAGGCTGCAGCTTTTCCTAGATACGACTCTGCTCTTCCCGTGGAATACCTCAACTCAAGCGATGAAAATGAAAGAAATAATTGTTCCTCTGTAGGTTTGTCATCTTCATATTCTGCACGCAGTCCTGGTAAAAATAACCACACTTCTGCTGTGGATACCAAAGAGAATCAAGTGCAGGCGGCTAACTCATGCTTTTTCTTGGAAAAGTCCCTTCCTCTTTCTCAGGAAAAAAGTACTGTGTTGCCTTCTCCCCACCACTTATCACAAGCAAAAAGTGTGGAATGTCATCTCCAGAATGCAGGCTTATCTCAGGTATTGGATGCTAAGAAGGAGCAAGATGGGAAAAGACTAGAAAGATGTGCACACAATAAAGCTTACAGTATTCAATCTAGCAACAGTTTCTCAAAAACAAAAGACAAGGCTTCAGAAGATGCTTCTGATTCTTGCTCAGTGGAAGGTTCTGGGAAACTTACACTCTCAGAAGAGACTGGTAAAAGTGTTCCCCATTCATTGTCTTTTAAAGAAGGATGTATGGACAGTGGCCATATGTCTTCGCAACTCTCAGGAGAGTTAAAAGTTGAAAGCACCTGTACAGACAAGACGAAGTTGAATGGAAAATCAAAAAGCAGCTTTGATAGTGAAGATGAGAATTTGGAATGCAGCCTAGATGATGATGATGACGATGATGAGGTAGTATTCATGCCACTGCAAGAAATTCTCTCTTCAAGTCCCAAGCCACCGGCAGGAACCCTGGAAGAATCTTGTCTTGACAGTTTTTCTCAGGACACTATGACTCCATTAGTGAAGCTTCATGTAAGTGGCTAAAAAAAAACCCAAAAAAAGCATTGCATCAACTTTGTTACATTACATTTTTTTTATATGTTTTTTTTTTTATTCATAGTGCATGAAAAACTGGTTACTCAGCTTAAGGGTCCTATGCTGTACAGTGCAATGTAGTCAGAGGAAGTGTGTGCTTGTTACTGTGCTTTCCCTTGGAATGGCTGAAATATGGGTCATGCAGCTGGACTGCATTAGCTGTATGCCTTTTGGTGGTTTTTAGGAGTTCTGTTTTAGCTTTTTTTGCCCTAAAGAAGCAGGCAGGATGTTACATTTAGAAGATGAGGGTGTCTAATGTTTTTGTTCCCCTGATCAGGGAAGATTTTTATAAGTTGAAATTAACTAGAGAAAATTGATCTAGGCATTGAGAGATCTGTGTGCTAGACTCCAGTCATATCCTTGTCACAGTCTGTGATTGTCAGAAATCTGAGTTCTTGATGAGGATGAGTTCTTGATCTGTAAGTGGGATGTTTTCTTTGAGGTTGAATTTCATGGAAATTAGATGTATTTTTAGAAAGGATTTGAAAAAGCTGAATGACTACTGCTCACAAGGGGATAGGTGAAGTGTTTGAATCCCAGTTTACAGGATATTATGGTGGTGAATTGATCTATGTTTTTAAAAGTTAGTGTATGTGCTCAATAACAGCTTGTTGCTAAGTAGTGATTTTGAAGTTTTATTGTAAGATAATGTTTTAATTAGGAAGATCCTGCAGTAGGACTTAGTGGCATTCCTCACAAGGTTGGTACAGGTTGGAAGTGGCTGCATTTAAATAAAAAGAATTTTGTACAGAGTCTGGCTGGGTTGAAGTTAATTTTCTTCATAATAGCTGTATGGTGCTGTGTGTTTTGGACAAAACCAGTCTTGATAAGAGGCCAGTCTTCTGGCTATGGTGGAGCAGTACTTGCATAGCGTCAAGGTTTTCTTTTCTTCCCACTCTGTCCCTTCAGCGATTAGGCCGGCGTGGACAAAAACCTGGGAGGGGACACAGCCTGGACAGCTGAACCCAGATGTCTGAAGGGATGTATTCCATGCCACATAGTGTCATGCTCAGCAACAAAAACCAAGCAGGGGCAGTTGGTCTGGCATGTAGCTGTTACTCAGTCTAGCTGGGCATCCTTCTGCTTGTGGGAGGTGCTGAGTGATTGCATCACTTTTTCTTTTACCCCGTATCCCCTCTTCCTTCACTAATTAAACTAGCTTTATGTCGACCCATGAGTTTTCTTGCTTTTGCTCTTATTCACTCCCATGCCTTACTGGGCGGGAAATGAACAAGCTGTGTGCTGCTTAGCTACTGTCTGGGGTCAGCCCACAGCGATTTTCTATAGTAGAAAATAAACAGCAGAATACCTGTTTAAGTACTCTCATCTTCCTCTCCTCCTGTTTTTAAATCTCTGAAACTGTTTTGTTTATTTGTTGACTTGAGTTTCTATCTCTGTAGGCAGATGTTGAACAGCCATAATTATTTTATCTGTCCTTATAATTCATTATGCAAACGTGATCAGACTTGTGTGGTTACATATGTATTCCACAATCTTAACCAACGTGTCTACATAATAAATGGTTAAGAGTAATAGAGAGATGCAGCCTAGAACAAATGTTTGTGGAACATGTATGTGTCTGCAGTATTTGGCCTATCCTTTTTCTGCGTAATTAATGGCCAAGTAAGTGAAAACAGTAAAGAACTGTCCCAAAATTTCCAAGGCCATGGTTTTTACATATACTAGCATTCTGCTCTTGTCTTGAAGAAGGGGCATACATGCACATTGGAATAAAGTCTTGATTCCTCAGTTGGTCAACAGTTGTTTTAGACATATTAACCAGGTATAAAATAAAGTAAGAGGTTTTCAGCTTTCCCACAAGATTTCCCCCACAAAAACATGCTGCTTGTAACATTTGAACGATATCTCTGAATACCAAAAATTAATGCTGTATTAACTGGCTTTTTTATTAGCAAGTGGATGCTAACCTCTAACTTCTGTTACCTTTGGATAACAGAAAATCCCCAATGAGGGGGTATGCTCTTATTGAATTGTGTTATTCTAAAATGAAGGGGCTCATAGGAAGAAGCTTTGTCACTAGTAAGAGGCTTGCAATTTAAGAAGGTGGTGTCAGAAGGGCACTGCTTGTCCAAGGAACTGAATCGTGGCCATAAAAGACTTCAAATCTGTGTTGTCTGCTATGAGCTGAATAAAACACTGGCTAATTGAAAACAAACTAATTTTGCTAGTGGTTGAGATTTTCTGTGTGTGTTGTTTTGATTTGGTTTTTAATTCTATTTATTAGCTTCTTAATTTGGGTTTGTATTAGGATTTTGATTGGAAGCTTTGCTTTGTCTGATTTTTGGACATGATTTATCAAACACTGGTGCTTTGCCTTGTAGAGACTCCTGAAAGTAACAAAGAGGTACTGAATAATTTTGAGTTGCTTGTCTCGCGCATGAGAATGCGGATTCCCAGGGTCTCAGTGGATGATAATAATAAAGCAGTGAGGTAAAAAGCTTTTGATGCTATGGCTCTTTGTGAAGGTTAGCTGGAAGTCAGCCGCAGGGAGAGAAGCAGAGATCCAGACAGAAGCACAGTTATTTCTAAATTAATCACTGAGAGAGATTTGACCATTACATAAAATTGTCAAGGGACTGAGAAACCTAAACTGTTAATCATCCTGTTTTTCAGGGTCTCCTTTGAGTTTTTATCTTCAGGTAAAATATCATTAAAAGTGGAAGAGGTTTCTATTTTGATTATATTTGTTGTGTAACTGAATTAATTGATAGCTTGTGGTATTTTTCTAATTTCTTACTATTTCATTTACAGCTTTCTAAGCCTCCCGTTGTTAGCCAGGTGTCATATGTGAACAGCTTGGAACACCTCTTGAAAGAGAAAGAAGAATCTAAAAGGTTTGTTTCTTAAAGCTGCTTTGAAAATTTTGGGATGGAGTTGTAGAAGCTTAGATTTACCTTGTCTCCCTGAAACTGATGGAGTTTGGGTGGCAGCAAACTAAGCTTTGCTGGCTGATGCTAGATACATCTGACGGGACCTGCAAGTGCAGCTTAACTGGAGAAGCTGAATGAGAGGCTCCTTCCAAGCTATAATAAGTGAATTGTGATACATCTGTCTGCCCCTCAAGAAACAGACTAAATTTACTGATTCTTTATTTGTCAGTTACTAAGCTAGCAAGTAGCTGCTGGTCAGGCAAGAAATATAAGTATTTATGTAGACTGACCATTCTGGCTGCTTCAAAGGCATTTGTAGCTCAGTTTTGATTTCCAAAGTTGTGTAAACTATCGGTACCTGAATAGTTACACAGTTGAGTGAACAGAACATGGATAATGTTTAAAAATGTTTAGGATAGTGTTTAAAAAAAAAATCCAGAAGATTGAATGTTTTGTGCAATTATGAAAAATTCTGTCAGAAGTTGGTTGAGTGTATTTTTCTCTTGATAAACTAGTGATTGAACGTGCTGTTGGAAATCCATGAGGCTTTGGGAAACATCCACTTTGTATTTTGGAATAGGAAGATGCTTCCCTCTTGCACAGATGCAATGTCTCCTGCTCTTGCCATGTGGAATTGGCTACTGACTCCTAGGCTGACATTCAGAACTTAAAATTTGTTGTCTTCTATTGTAAATACTTTATTATAGATATTGTAAATATTTTATTGTAAATAAAACGGTGATCACATGTTCTGCTGCTGCTGTACTTCAGGGTAGATGAACTAGAAAAGCGTTTACAGGAAGACATACAAAAGAGGGACACTGATTCTTCGGATGGAGAAGATGAGGAGAATGCCAGTGGAGATGAAGATCTCTCAGAAGAGCACAGGTCCTTCCAACTTCAAAACCAATTAAATCTAGTTCTTCACTTTTCTAGCCTTTTTTTCTAATCTCTCTTTCCATCAGTTTTTGTTAATGTTTGTTGTGAACCATTTTTATTGTCTTTTGGGGGTTGGGTGGATTTTCGTGGACATTAGTGTATTTTAACAATTCAGCTTTCACATAAGGCTGATGTGTTCATCTGAAAATAGCTGTCTCAACCAGAAAATACCCTCTCAATGTTTAAATTCATAGAAGCAATTTTGAATTTTACAGGGCGTTTATAAAGAAATTTTCAGTAATAGCTCATGCCATACCTGACTACCACCCTGGAGAAGATATATTTGATTTATCAACATCTGGGAAAGTTTTCAATCAACATAACCTTGACTTGAGGAATTTTCATTTCATCCCTCAGAATCCTATAGAAAAGCTCCTTCTTAGGTAAGAATATCTTCTTCACTCTGTGTTTACTTGCACAGTTTTCTTCAGTGTTAGCAGTTTTTAAGATAAAATAATACCTTTGCATGAAAATGAGCTATCTTACTAAGTAGGCAAGACTGACTCCCTTTCCCTGGAATTCTTCTTTCCAGGCTAACTTTACAGAACAAATGTTGCTTGAAGCTTCCTTCTTTCCTCCTTTGGAATTCTTGAAAAACATCTTAAATGAGACATAAGGAAAAAATAGGTGTTCTGACCTCTTCCATATTTCTACTGTGTTGGGCTATTGTTGATAATCTGACCAGTTTGTGGAAGATAAATGCAGAAGTGAAATGTTATAATGAACAAAAGCTTCACTATCCTAAAACAGAAAGAGGACCTTTGTGGTGAACTGATTTGTGACCTGCTAATGTTGCATTATGCCTGCTGAAAGACTTTTATGTGTTTTCATCCTGAGTGGGCCTGGGACTTAATGAGCATTGCAGAAAGTCAGTTTCTGACATCTGTTAGATTCAGTCACTGAGCTAGCATTGTGTCTGTGTGTATATAAACAACTGTTCTGTAACTCATGGTAATTTGTGTTCTATATTTATGACGCTGTCAGGCTACAAATAGCTGGACAAATTCTTGCCTAATACCACAAGTGCAAGTCCTGAAAAATCCTAGTTATTTCAGTTGGCATCTTATTCCAAACTTGCGTCAGTGAAACTGAGAGAATTCATTTAATCTTAAAGGATTTTGTATACATGTGTATGTGCTGTTATGGATGTGAAGAGGAGGAGGGTGACTTTTCCTCATCTCTTGAGGAAGTGATGTTTGTGATACACTCCTTTGGCTTCAGGCCTCTCTATCAATGTTTTGAAGATCGCAAGGATATATGTTTCAAAAGTATCTTTTAAATCAGTGACTAGAGGAATGAGAATTAAATGAATCATCCCTCCCAGAAGGCAATTATGACTTAATTGCTTATGCATTCTTCCCAGTTAGCACAGCTGGCATGTATTGGCTGTCCAGTTGGCACGTGGATGTCTTCCTAGCCACTTGCTCAGTCAGACAGGTAGAAGGTATATGGAGAAGTTAGGATACAGATCTCTCAACAGCACCACCTGTTTTAGTAGATATTGAGAACAGACGAGACTAAAGAAGGGTATGTGGGGAAACTGGATATCATTAATTCAGCTGCTTATGACATACCTGACTTTCTAAAGAAGACTAAAGCTAAAATAATTCAGTAATAAAAATGACACATTTTCTGTTCCTCCAAAAGCTCCTTTTTGCACCTCCCAAATTTGCACAGTAAGATTAGACTGTTTGATTTTTTTTTAATTGCTTCAGTTTGCTTCCAGAGTCTTTATTTAAAAGATTATTTTAAAAAAATCAAAGTTTTTTTTTTCTTTTAAAAGTGTTGGTAAAGGTCATGGGACAGTAAAAAAAATCTTATTCACTGGTCTCGTTGAGCCATAGCAGCCCACCTGTATAGACGGGCATAATGGTTCATAGTACAGTAGTGTAAATTAATGTTTGTTTGAAGCTATTATTCTCTACTAATACAAATGTTTCCAAATTACATAGTATGGCATTCTGGAGAAAAAGATAGTTGTTCTGAATCACAAATAAGGTTTAATTACTGTAGTATCTCATATAGGTAGGAGCATAATAACAACATTTGGTTTGGATGTTCAGATTTTTTTTGCTGTTGATGATGATCTGAGGGGTGGGAAGTTCTTATGCTTTTGTGATAGTGGTGATTCACCCACTAATTGATTTTTCTCTTCTTCCGCCACCCCTATCTTTGTCTTACAGTTCTGGTGTAACACAGCAGCTTTCTTTAGCTATTAATGGTTTTCTGAGTTCTGCTTACAGTTGTATCTTGTGTCCCATACCAATTCTAAAGTGGCTTTTCCAGGTAAGACTATACTGTTCATGCAGTTATACTCTGTCCAGGTATAATATTCTTTCTGGAAGGCACTTGTAGCAGGAAAAATAAGAACAAGTTTGTTAACCTAATGCAACAGATTCACAACTTTTAAATAAAAATATCCTTTCTTTCTGGGTTCCGATTTGTTTTCCAGTCTGAAATACTTTAATTGTCACTAGGAATAAAGCACTAGGGATAGCTTTTTCTCCACGCTTTCTGAGTGACTGCAAAGTTGCACATCCCTGTCCATCTTCATATGCGTTACTGCATTTGAAAAGGACACAGTACATGCTAGGTGAGAAAAGATTTCAGGATATAATAGTGTGGGCCAAATAACAAGCAAATGCTAATCTTATGTCCTTCCACCCTTAAAAAACAATAACCCTCCCCCCCATGCTGCAGGATGCAAAAGTACCATTTCTACATATATCACCTTGTAAATCATCAGAGATACCCTTATTGTCAGGTAATTTTAATTTGGAAAAGGCTGATATGCATTACGGCTTAGGAAAAAGTCGGGAGCCATTTTCAAAGGAAGTGTGCTGGCTTCCTGCTTTCTAGATGTCTGTTTCCATGTCTATATCCCCAGGAGTTTACATTGTTCTGTTACTCACAAAAATGCCCCTCTCCAGTCTCTGTTCTGTCGTTGTTTACCATGTTCTAACTGTGCCTGAAACACAAAAGAAGGCCTGTGAAGTTGCAGCCTGTGTCTGTTGACTGGATTTCTGCTTTTGCCAAAAGGGAAACATTTTGTTTCTCTGCATCCTTCCTTCCAGCCAGTATAAAATTGCCATGCACCCCTTGTGTGAGCCCTGGTGTTCCTCTAATAAGAAGGAACCGTGAGCCAGTTCAGCTCACTTACAGGGCAGGAAACTGTCCAGCACTTGGAGAAGAGGAAGAGTTTTTTGCTGGGCTAGTGAAGTGCTCCAGGAAACCTGAACTGTACTTCATAGTCATGTTTTTTGTAGTTCCATGAAAAACTAAGGATTCAGTTTCAGTTTAGTATTGCATATAGTCAATTTGGCCATGACTGGAAAAGGTTGTATTTAACTCTGTCCCTGCTCCTCATCAAGAAGTTCAGTTTGATCACAGATGCAAATGGGTTCCAAAGGGATACATGATACTCTCCATTCTCTTAGCCCTCAGTACCTTCTTATGAACCAACAGATTCAACGTGGGGTTGCAGCATTCTGATACTGCAAATAATTAATTTTAAAGTATTCATAGCATCTGTGCCCTGCTTGAAATAATCAATATTCACAATAGTCCGTTCTCCTTGGTGTCTCTTGCTTTAGAGGCTTTGGGGTTGGGGTTTTTGTTCCGTTATTGTTTCTTATTTTATTTTACCAAAGAGTTGGTTTATTTTTAATTTTTTCTAATTAAAAGAAAACTGATGCCATCATGCTACTTGGTGTTTGACATGTAGCTTCTTTTCTCTCCACAGATGATGTCTGTTCATCCTGACTATTGTGTTTCCACCCAGATTTTAGACAGATTGATGGAGATAACACTAAAAAATGGTGAGTATTTGAAGGATGGAAAACTAACCACCTGAATTATTTCTCTTCTGTTAAGTATAGAAAAGTATTGGGGAAGAAGTAAAAGGCACTGGCTCTGTTCTGTAATTCTGGCATGAATTTAGGCTCTTCTGTTAATTATGTAATGCACAAAGTGCTAGGAATTGGTCATTGCTGAGTACATGCAAGCTGTACCACAGGATGTGGTCCTGGCATGTATTTGCAAAGCAGTGCATCCAGTACACAGCCTTTTATTTCACAAATAGAATGGACCTGAAGAGGAGCCCAATCTGCTCAAAAGTTTACTATCATTTCCATCTTTTACTTTGGAAGATGCAGACATTCATTTCGTAGCTTAACAACTTATACAAGATGCCTTTCACGTAGTCATGTCCAGTATGTAGTACTGCATAGGTTACTTTCCAGATAAATGGCAAAAGTGGAAAGAGTCATACACCTGCACAAAAACACTTTCAAGGATCTGCTTCAGCCCACGCTGCTGCTTGTGTCTTGTGTGTTTTGCCTGCCATCATCTGTACTCTCAAATACTTCTCCAGTACAAGTTCCTTTATGTTCTCCATATCTTCACTTTATTGAGATCCATCAAAAACCACTAATTCATTTAAGCCTGTCAGTTAACATCGTTAAATGAATGTACTTGCTCAGGTCTGTCCAAATTGTACACCATATTTTGAATCTTGTTTGAAATCAGACTGTGAGCTGATATGAGAGGGAATGTAGCTGCCTTTATTTTGCGTCTTGCTGTCATTAAGCTAGATTCTGAATAAACGGTTCAAGCTGATGAATGAGCATTCAAAGAATTAAGGCTGGGAGAGATCCCAGCAGATCACTGACCTTGTAGCAGGATCACATAGGTAAAGTTGGAAAGTTGTCTAACCACTTTAAAATTGCCACTGTGGGGTCTTTAAACCATTTTGAGATATTCTGTTCCAGTGCTTAATTAAGAATGCATTTTTTTGTTTTTTTACTGAATTGAACATTAAGATCTGAACCTATAGTGTCTTGAGTGTTATGTTCCGTTATATTTGGTTTTTTTTCTTGCAAACTTTAGCTCTAAGACACAAAATTGACCCGATTAAGAATTCTAGTACTTCTGTCATTGTTTGGAAAACACTGCGACTAGTTTGATGTTACCTTGCTAGTTTAGTATCCTATAGAGAATCCTCTGTACTGTTTTCAGACACAAGTCATCATGCAAATCAGCCCCTTTTTACAATGAGCATTGCTTCTTCTTTCTATCAAATAAGTGAATTCCATCTGTTTAGCACTTCTGTTCTGGAAAACTTGCCTGTTTTCAAATCTTATTTAGCTCAACTTCCAGTCCTACTATGATAACACCCTCCTACTTGTACTTATGCAGAACAGTAATTTATGTATTGTCTTAAAAGTAAGTATTGCCTCCTTGCTTATTTCGCAGTTTGTGATGAGAGAGCTGGGAGGGGAAAATGGGTGGAACTTTTAAGTAATTCACCTGTTACGTAGACAAGATGTTTCTCTAGCATAAAATACTGTGTTAGACTACTTCCTCTCCCTACTCCCCTTGGTTCGAAAATAAGTATGTTGTTCAATGCACCAGCTCTTCTGAGATGAGAGCTGGTAGAATTGATGCAAACTGAGCATATTTGCTTCCCTTAAAAGAAGGAACTAATGCTAAGAACTAAATTTAAAACTAATCCATTCCATGTCTTTTACTTGTAGCTTCCATCAGTGATGAACAGTCTAAACCGTGGATTCCTTCACTAGCTGATGTGTCAGCTGTTTTTGTCAATATGGGTGTTGCGTTTAGATCTCTCTTTCCATTGCAGCATCTTCAGCCCAACTTTAACGAGTGTGATATTTTGTAAGTGTTTTCCTTTTGATATTTATTGCTTAGATCCTGTGAAAGCAAGTTTTGTGCTTAGAATGTAGAATCAGAACGCTTTCTTTTGTTTCCTCTCCCTTCCATCAAGCCATACTCTTAAAATTCTCAGCTCAGGTCATAATAAAAACAAGCCAGAACTTTAAGCAATGCCTACCAGATAAGGATTCAGCAAACGAGAGCATTGTCCTTTGTTCTGCACCTTCCTAATGGAGGTTTACAAGAATTGTTGCCTCAATAGCTGGGCAGAATTGTAAGTAATAGGTTAGAAGTGAAGATAGATGTGTGTGCTCTGTAACTGAGAACTGTTTTGATTTGAAAGCATTTTGAAACATACAGTTGTGGGGTTTTTTCCTTCAGTTTGCAAATAAGTCTTTGTGAGCTTTTAAATTGTTGATTTATTGTTCAGATTAGTGTCTCTTTTATTAGAAGTCAGATGCAAGCAACAGTGAGTAAACAACAGCCGAGAGGAGACCTAATCTCTGCCAGTTCAGCCTTCTCCAGTCTACCAGAAAACAATTTGATAAATGTTATTAAGGTGAGAAAACTCCAGTTAGTGTGGGGGCTTTGGGGGTGGTGGTGGGGGGTTTTGTTGCTTCCTTTTGGTTTTTAGCAAAAAGCCTGGAGCCTTAATCTAGGCCTGGGTATGTTTTGTGAATAGATGGTATCCTGGGGTTTCAGCTTCACATCCAGCAGGCTTGTTGCAAACTTCAGAGTTTCCTTTCTCCCGGACTTCCATTGGCTTCACTCACAACTGCACAGTTCCACTGCCTCCCTTTTCCAGCTGTGGCACCTTATCAAACATTTCTCTTCCCTCATGTAGAAGAAACTACCCACTTCTGTGTTCCAGTGGAAATGGGAAGGGGAGTTGATGTTGGGTGGTATGTTTTATGCTGCCTCATTGTGTTAGCGCAGCTCTTGGAGGTATGCGAGCAGGCCCTGTGTGGCACAAGCTGAATGAGGTGGGACCTCATGGAGAGCAGGTGGAGCTGTGACTGACTCTTCTGTGGAAGTGAGCTGTTAGATCCATGTGCTGACCATAGGCTGAATGAGCTCTGGTCACTAGAACTAGCTCTGGCTAGTTCTCTCTGATTAAAGGTCGTATGGTGAAAATACTGACTTTACAACTGATTTGAGAGTTCATTGTGGAAGTATTTGAATCCTCCTAACATCATTTCTGTAGAGACTTTATAGTTAAAAATAATTTAGTTTAAGGGGAAGCACTTGGAGCATCTCCACTAGAGACAAAATACACATCTCTTGATTAATTTGTGTTCTCGCTTACGCACACATCCCATATTGTAACTAAACCAGGTGATAATACTTGGGCGGGGAAATATCTCTTGATTGATGTTTTCAGTATTACTTGTGTATTTAGAATGTCTGTCAGGCTTTCATTCAGTTAGATGAGGATTATCTGTGCAGTGGTGAAAGATCTTTCCTACTCCTGTAGTGTCCATGGAATATTGCCACTGTTCAAAAAATGAGCCTCCAGTGGGTATGAAAAAAAAAACAGAGTGCAGTTACTGGGAGATGTAAGTACACAAGTGTTGCAAGAACAATATATCCTTGAGGTGCATTTTAATGTGGGGCTGGAAAACTTAAGTTCTTATCGTACTTTAAGCTAAGCCAATTTTGGATTTTAATGCTTTTTATTTCTTTTAAAGTTTCTAGGTTTCTGTACAACAGTAATTCAAGGTGGATATACTGATCAAGAAATACTGCTGCTGCTTCTATTGCTATTTAAAATAAGCTTGGAGAAACAGTTAAAGCAAATTCCTTTGATAGATTTTCAGTGCCTTTTCATAAAGCTTCTGATAAGTATAAAAGACTGGGATACAAAGGTAACTTCATAAATAACTTTCTTGTACTAGGTTAATGAAACTGCAACATAATTTTCAAGAGACTTCTGTTCTGAACTCTTCATTTTTTTTCTTGACATCAGAAAAATACTGCTTGAAAATGTAGTATGAACTTTAGATTTGTGTGAGATTTAGGAGGTGGGTGAGTACATGGAGAGCGTTTTTGTCATGTGACATTATGCTTGCCTGTTGTCTTCTGCAAGGGGACTGTTGTATTGAACTTAATCTTACATTTACTAAAATAGCTGTATGTTTAAAATGGCTCTCTGAAAGAATGAAGAAATGATTGCACTAAGCTGATAAAGTGTCATGAAAAGCAATCTGATCTCACTACCCTACTGTAAAATAGTATTTAGCAGACTTAACTACAGGTGCAATACAGAAATACCTTCATGCACATCATCTCTTATTAGCCGAATTCCTTTCAACATTTATGTTGTGTATGTTTCTAGAGAGTAGATGTGTATGCCTTTGCAAATAAAACAAATGCTCACCATATCTGTTCTTCAGTATTTTTTAAGATTTTTTTTTGTTGTTGTTGTTCTATGAAAGATGCCTGAGCTCTGCCTGGCGGTGAGTGAACTCTCCAGTCATCACCATAATCTCCTGTGGCTGGTTCAGCTGGTCCCTAGCTGGATAATACGTGGACGGTAATGACATAGTAACATCAGAAATACATAATATCATTAACAGTTAATTTAATTGTATCATTAACAGCTGATTTATTTGTATAAGCTCAAAGTCTGATAAATGCAATAGGTATTATGTGATGCTTAAAAAAAAAAAAGGGATTGGGTTTTCTAATATGTTACAGATGTATGTGTATTTCTTAGTGTGTGTGTGTGTATATGTATGGCTTCTTGATCGCCTCTGCTGCACGAAAGGGTCAATTTACATTTTATGTGTAGCTTTCTGGGTTGCAAACTTCCTGGTACCTTATAGTAAAGAAAGGCTTAACAACTTCAGATTCCGACATCTATCACCTACTCTTAATTCTTGTCTAAATGACGAAAAATGAAACTTTATTTGGGTGATTCATGTCTGCTTTTAAGTGTCAATCTGTTATGAGTTCTCTATCTTTGAAATGAGTTAATTATAACGTATCTGAGTGAGGAGAATGAATTGGGTCCTCAATTTCAGGCTTGGAGGCAAGCATGTAGCCGTGTTGCTTGTGCAGAAGAAAAGCTGCAATGAGATAAGGGTATTTATATTTTACTAGCATCTTTTATTAGTTTAATAGCACCTATACTCAGAAAAAACAATTTTATAGTTGTAGGCACCTATTTAGGGAAGCAATGCCTAGCCTTATATACTTTGTAGAAACAGTGTGGATTTAAGAAAGTCTCTGGGAAACAAATTTTTTTTAATTGTTTTTCAGGGAAGTAAGAAGACGTCTTAGCCTAGTGATTATTTCAAAGCTGCTTAATAAAAAGCATATAGGAATACCTGATGACAGTGACAAGCAGGTACTGCATATCTGTGTCGTGTGTGTATAATTTGAAGCTTTAGAAACCATGTATTATTGTTTGGGTTTGAATATGTTTTAATACTGAAAGTTTATTTTCAAGAACCTTGGGAAATGACCAACTAGGAATTTTTAGTTTAGATTAGTATTAGAAGTATATTTTTTCAAGATGTGTGTAACCTGCATGTTCTGCATCTGGTAAGTGCAGTATTGTTTACGTGCCTCAGCATTCATTTGGGATGTTGGAAAGAAGTCTACACTTCTTTCAGTCTCCCTTGTGCGTTTATGTAAAGTCACTCTTTGTTTTCATAGGGTTGATATTGAATGAGGCAGTGTACAAACACTCTAGTTTGTGAATAGTCAAAAACTACCCAAAGCGTGAAAACCTCAATTTTAATTATAAATCCCTTTTATGTTCTTGTCTTAGTGGACAAATAATATCGTAGTGGCACTTGGTTTCAATTTTCCATTGCCAGTAAACCAGTGCAATTTGTTAATGCTTGTATTCGTAGATGTCTCTTCTGCATCAGTATCTGGTGTACATGAAACCTTCTAATCTACTAAAGAAGATGAGAGAAGGACTGGAGCAGCAGAATGCCAATGGAGACCACCTTCATACAGAACTAGAACAGGAGGTATATAGCTGATAGTGCATTTTTGCATTTGTCTTTATGCATCTTCTACAGTTTTGAGAATGTTTATTTTAATTTCTGATTGAGGGCAGTTCTGTACATGGAACTGTATGTACGTTATTTTCTTGCTGTTCGTCTATATAAGTTAAAATATTATTCATGTTCAGTTTTGATTATAGTCGTGGAGGAAGGAAAGAAGTAGTGTGTGACAGAGGAAGCTGTATTAGACTGTGTTACAAACAGGGAAATGATCAGATTTTCTGCATAGCTAAGTCACATGGATGGCTTGAGTCCTGTCTTCTGTAATCGGAGGACCATCCTCCCTCCCTTCTGATATAATCAGTGGAAAGTGATTATGGAAACTGCAGTGGAAACTGCTGAGCCCGACCTTCACCTGTAGGCTTCAGAAAGAGATTTATGAATCTTTTCTCATAAACAAGTATTAGAAAGACTTAGTATTTCCCCCCATCCAGAAATTGAATATTGGTTTTGTTATTTGAGTCTATCATGAAATCTCTTAGCAAGTATTTTGATCTGGATGTAGATGACAGGGAAAATAAAGCCAACTGCTGAATTTAATTTTTGGTAATTAAAGCTACATAAGGCTTTGTAGGTTACTTAGGTAACTTAAACCAGTGTAATACTGTTTTAAAATGTCTCTAATAAATGAATGTACTGTTTCAAATTAGTTATTTAAGCAAATGTGTAGACATACTTGTCCATTGATCTGCCTGTTGGAGGAGTCATTCCAGAAAGCAAAGATGGGGGCTATATCTAGATGTGAAGAGTTATGATTGTGCTTTGACTGCTAAAGCTCTGTTGATTTCTCTCCAGGCATACTACCTAATATACATCCTCCTTCATCTAGTCAGTGAAGCTAGTTTCTTTGATGTTGTAAATTCTAATCAAAGGGTAAGTAACTTCAGTGGCTAGATCTTTAGATTTTAAGACTATTTATCATGCACTTTGGTTTATTTTAGTAAGAGCTATCATGTGACAGAAGTTCACCAGTGGATAATAGCACCGAGGTAAACTTTTTTGTTCTGGGGCAAAGTAAATGCAGAAGAGCTTTCTCTGCACTTAGTGCAGAGAGAGAACCCTCTTCTGCATTTCTGCAAATAGAACTATCTCAAAACATAAGGCGATGGATCAGCAGATGTTTATTTTGTTAATCTTTCGCGGAAAGTAACTGGAGATTAACTCAACACAGAAATTCTTAGAAGTCCAACGATGCTATGAACTTTTGAAGTAGGGTTGAAATTTTTCAGTCTATAAAAAACAAAATCACTTTGAAAATATTCAATAAAATATGTTCAAACACATCAGTTTTCTGTGCTGGAGTGCAGCCATGCAGCAAGTGAGCTAGGACTGTGTCTCTGGTTCTCTGTAGCGATAGTTCCCTCGTGCCATGTGGTGTGAACATCTGTTAAGTAATAGCTTCTGCTTAGCCTTTCAGTAATCCTATCTGTATTTCTGTGATTGTTTGCTGTAAGTTCCTTGTTGCAATGTGATTGTTTGCTGTGAGTTCCTTGTTGCAAGGTGTTTGTGAACACCTTTTGCCCTGTGGAATCATTCTTGGCTGTTAAGAAATCGGTCATATGAACTGTTTGAGAGAGGCAAAGCAGTAATGTTTGGTTACATTTTGGGGCTTAAGGGTCTCAGTTTCCTACTGAATGCAAAAAGATTAGTCTCAGCATATAATCTGAAACAAAATCATATTTGGTAAAGAAAATAATTAGCTTGTGATGATCTTTTGAGACTTGTTTTTTACAGCTGCCTTCCTGAAGATTTGTGGAGAACTTGATCTTTATGGGGTTTTTTTCTTGTCTCTGTGTTTCTTAATGAAACTGACCTGTTATCCATCAGGTGGCAAGAGGGGATGTGGCTGAATATTGTGCAGGCTAGACTTCATATAAAATCAATAAAACTATTTTATTTTTGGTCCTTTTCCAGTTAGATGGGGTAAATTGTCATGCTCTTGATATAAACATTTGCTGGTGTAAGTAGAATTTCAGCATGTCTCACCTGTTCCGCAGAGCGGAGCCTCTTTGCAGTTCTTCAGTGAGGGATTGAAAACAAGAATTTTAAGAAGAAATTCACAGAATGCAAAAGATCGTGAGAGCCATTATCAAGAGACTATGAAGTTGCAAAACTGCTTTAATAAAGTCATCAGAAATCTAGAGAGAAATAAAAGATCAGTGCATAAACTTTGAATATGTTTTACCAGCCAGTTCCTACAAAAGAGAATTACCTGAGTCGTCATTACTGAAAGGGTTATTTTTACCTATTGGAACTTCAGAACTTTTTTTGCTGATAAGAGCTGAATGGCACTGTACTTGCTACTTTGGGGACAGAAAGGATTTACAATTTAGCTAGTAGGAATTTTAAAATTTGTGATGTATAGCTCTGGTATACTTTGAAACTATTTTTTAAAGCTCTTAGAGGTGGTTTACTGGGTGCATCTGATAGAGGATCTTGTTTTCTTTTCCCCCCTCATTACTGTACAATTCTGAGAAAATTTCAAATGGAAGCATATCATTTTAAAATTGAAATAATATTTGAAGAAAGCTTTTAGTTTTGACATGGAGAATTTAAATAGCTGTACACTTTTGTCCTTTTTTAGCAACACTTGCTGAAGCTTTGTGGTGCCTTAGATAAACACATAAAATGTGATATTAGGGAAGATGCAAGGCTGTTTTATCGAACTAAGGTAAGACATAAGTTGGGTTTTTTTGGGGTGGTTTTTAGTGTTCTTGGTGTGTGTTGTTTCCTCATCCCAGCCCTGGAAATTCTAAGAGTTTGGGGTTTTTCCTGTTTTCTCTACCTGTGTCATGTCTTTGCATGTGTGTAAATATATGCCCCTCTTAATGCACTGAAAATACTTTTTTTTGCTAACAACGGGACTCTTAACAACTGCAAAATGTGAACTTGTCTGTCTTTTAGCCAGGCATCTCAACTTCCATACCCAGAGAGTTTCTTTTCCTGGCAGTCACTGATAGTTGACTCTACTTTAAGACCAGAGGCTACATGCAGGGTGGAATACAGAAAACTGAAAAATTAGCCTATCTTGCATGTGTCTCTGTTTTATCTTCAAATTAATGAGTTAGTTAAAAGTGTTGTGGATTTAAGCCAGAAGTGTATGTGATGTTGCATCAAGCTTGGATAATTGCCTTGCCTTTGCTTTGTAGTGTGGGGGTTGCTAATGATAGTTCTAATTTTGACTTTATTGCTTTGCATGCTGTGGTAGCAAGCCAAATCATAGCAGTAATAAAGTGATCGACTTCAACATGAAACTCCTTGGCTTCTTCAGCTTTCAGTCAAACCTTTACAGTTGTGTGCATCCTTACCTCTCAAGAAGATTTTTCTTTTCTGGTCCACCAAATCAGTAGAATGGATCCTCTCAAGGAGTTAATGAATCTTGCCTTGGATTTTTGTATCTTGGGTTGCTTTTATTTTTGTTTCTATAGCCCTTGCACTGAGAGAGGAAAATCTTACTGGTTTACCCCATCACTTTGTGTAATAGTACACTAACTTCCAGAGGACACCACTGTGCTGGGTTTTAACACAGCATGTGAAGCAAATCCCAGTTCTGAATGGCTTGGATTAAACACCTGCTTGTGGTTATGAAAAAGCACAGCTTTTATGTATAAGGAATTAATGTCTGAAGCAGACAGTGCTGCATAGTTGGCTTTCGTGACTGCCATTTCCAGGCACCTTTTCTAGATACAACCAGACTTGTGTAACAAACCTAACTCACTTGAAGGATTAGGGGAGTGTTGGAAGACTAGAGGCTTGCATGCTGATTCCAAACACTTAACATGGGGAGTCATGTGCCTCTAACATGTTTGTGTGGAGTACACGACATCAAATTCAGAGTCCCAAATTACAGGGATCCAGTTGGAGTTGAGGTGGTGATGCTTTGTGCTAGCTGTAAAATTGTTCCCTCCCAGTACACCTTGGGTCTTGGGTTATCCAGGGGTTTGGGGGGTGGGAGGCAGGGGGATATGATTTTGGCTTTTTAAACATAAATGGCTAAAGTAATCAATCTGAATTTGCAGGTAAAAGATTTAGTTGCTAGGATATATGGGAAATGGCAAGATATGATACAAACCTCTCGGCCTACTCAGGTATTGTAATGAAACCTTTTTCTCTCTTTTCATATTGCAGGCTACCTCTAACCCATTTTTGAGCATTTTAAAATAGCATAGTCCTTTAAAGAGATTTTTTTTTTCTTCGTAAACGGCATGGCTGTGGAATATCCATAGATGTATTAAAATAGATTTTAATTAAAATTATTACTTTGCTGGCTTCAATAAAACCAAGATTTCATCTTTATCCTTAAAAGTGTTGTTTTTGTAAATGGCTTGCGTAATACACTGAAATGCTAGCACTGAGTCAAGTCACAGGGTCTGACTCTGATTATAGTTATTAGCAGATGCTTCGAAAAGGACGTTGGGGCAGGAATGCAGTCATACACTTCCTGCTGTGGTCTGGCAGTGTGTGACTTTGAGACTACTTGGGTCCACGGCTGTATCCACATATGTTTAACATCTCTTGATAACTCTTCCCCCTTTGAATGTGTCGAATTTCATGCAGTGATTAGGAAAAGCCTTTCAGGCTCTCTAAAAGCATGTAGTAGTGTATGATATAATGACTAATCTCTTGTTAATATTTGCCTTCGTAATACCTAGCTGGCCCTGTTGGAGTAGATGGATAATTCCTACTGATATCCAGAGTTCAGAGCTGTTTCTTCCAGTCTAGTGTTGTAAGGTTTCTTTTGTAATGTGATCAGAACAACTGGTTGAGTCCTGTCTTGGAATATAAAGCTACCTGTCTTGAAAAAACTTAGCTTTCCAGTAATGCAGTGTATCGCTTACATAAAATTTAAATTACGCATATATGCTTAGTATTGATTCCAGTTAAAAACTGTAATCCACCATTTGTCTGTAAAGACTATTAATTGCTTCCAGCACTGTGCAAAAAAAACCCATAATTTGTAGAGTGTGTGTGACATTTCTTGTTGTAGAGGGGGAAGGGAATTAGGCAGTAATACCTGGCTGCAGAAGCTACTTAGCAGTTGATGAAAGCTGATAATGATGCAGCTCTTCCAGAGTTGTTTTTTCAGATGTTTGGGGTTGGTTCACATATGGGGAAACTGGCAAGTGTTTCAGAATAAAATTCCAGGGACTTGCAACACATCGTGGTGATCTCAAGCTAAAAGCACTTGCCTACTCTGCTCTTCTATCATTGGTTTTCCGACTTGTTTACTGTTTTGTTTTTACTCTTTAGGGAAAACTGCATGACTTTTGGGAGCCAGATTCATGAAATCTTGCCTAGTTCAGGGAAAATAATAGAAGAACTCTGAAACCAAGGAAGACGTAGAATGAATGAAGTTTCACCATGGTTGGAACAGAAGAAATCAGTCGCCTGAGTTGGAATTTGAGCTTGATTCAGGCAAATACTAGGAACACAATTTGATTAACATTGCTTTTAATACAAATAGACTACTTCTGAAAAAATGAAGTGGGTAAGCTGTTCTATAGCCCTGTCTGAATTGGCTAGAAATATTTTATATTGAAAGCTGAGGGAAGTTTTCTTGTTTCCATTGTTAATCACAAGACTTAGTTGAAAATCGTGTGTAGTAGTTTTCTTGCCAGCACACACCTGCAAGCATTGTTTTAGGGTGGCTGGGAAAGAACTTCCCTGTGACACACGGAATGTGAGTTCAGAAACAGTGTTAGACCTCCCCTGTTGTGAACAGGTGAGGAAGTGGTTCAGAACTGGGATGAATAACAGAATTGCACATGTTAATCTGCAAAGCAGAACTGGTATGACCATCCACTGTCTCTAAAAAATACAAGATACAGCAGTTGCCTGTGAGCAAGTGACTCTTCTTGTGTTCACTTGAGGGTGGAAACAGAGCTTAAGAGTGGCTGCACCCAAACAGGTTAAGTGGATGCTTCTTTCCTCTGTGGTTGTGTTTTATCAAATAACAAAATAAAATTTGTTATTAGTGATGTGTTCATTTTAACTTCCTCATGTTCAGACATAATTTATTTATGCAGTGAATGTGACTGCACAGGAAGTATTTCTAGAAGACCAAGTTATAAATGAGATCTTATTACATCAGTAGTATTGTTGTACTGCTGTTTACAAAACAAGCATATCTATATTTGTTATCTGGCTTCAACACTCTCTCTAAATGGAGAAAATACTAATTCTAAAGCTCAATGGAGATTTGAGGAGATGAGGATTTGGCCCATGTATATAAAAACTGTGAGCACCGTATGAGGTCTGCATTCCTTTGAGTGAAGTCTTGCTGCACACGCAGTATGTGCGCAAAGCTCCAAGAGCTGTTTGTGAAGTCATCAAAGGAAGATGTGATCTCCTTTTCCGCTCTCTGTGCAAATGCCATTATTTAAATCTTATACTGGTTTTTCTGTAGGATGTGTGTATATATGAAGCGAAAGTTAAGGTATTGAGTAGAAGCACCAACTGAGATTCCCTTAACAAATGAGATATTTAATAATATCAACATGTGCGTTTTATAATACTGCTTCCTTTTAATTTTTGTAGATTACTCTGTCTTGTCTTGTATGATGAATTTCCTACAATTTTCCAAGATGAGAATGTAAAATAAAGCAAAAAAAATCCCCACCTTCAAATTTAATTATGTATATTACATATAAAGGAACTGCTATAGAATGGACATATGTCTTAGAGGGAAGGTATCTTATTTGCAAATTCATATTAAATGTTTTGTCTTTCATTTCAAGTGTTAGCCTAAGACTGCAGCGGCTCTGTGCCCTTCCCAGGATAATCAGCTTATCTTTGTTCAAACAAAAGTTATGCTTGTGGCATTGTTCCGGGGGGAGGGGGGGAGAAAATCTTTTTTTTTTTTTTTTTTTTTTATTTTTAACTTTNGGGTATCTTTGTTTGGTAATAGAACCGCTTTAGGCTAAAAAAAAAAAAAATCCGTGGTATATAGGTATGGCAAAGCTATCCTTTGCTCCGCTTGTCTTTGATAGTGTATCAGCCTTCCCTCTGGTAGCAGTTGCTTGCTCTGTTGAATATATTGTATGTAATTTTATTAATGTTTATATTTTTTCTCACTAATGTTGTATAAAGTTTTAAAAAAATTGCAGAATGTTTACTGTATGTAATGTGTATATATTTTCTTACTGTGTAAGTTGCTGTCCTGTGTATTTTGGAGAAGGAAAGGGGAGGGGTTTGGATGAACAGCTTTTGTACTGCAGTTCAAGCACATTGAAACTGCTGGGTTTTTTTTTTTTTAGATGAAATAACCACTTTATTTACTTTTATTTAATAGAACAATGAAAAAAAACGGACATGCTTTTCTCACTAAATGTCCCTGGACGAAATGAGCATGCCTCAGCTCTGTTTCACAAAAAAAAAAAAAAAGATGGCGGTGGATTCTATTTTGGTCTTACAGCACACATTGTAGTTCTTGGGCTCACAGCTGATGAGCTTACTATAAATGGAGAAAGTCTCAAAGTCATTCCTAGCTCAGCCAGTCCTGTGTTTTCATGCTTAATGCTCATGTATACATCCTGGCATTTTCCCTCTCTCTCCCCCTCCCGCTTTGTCTGGACTTTTCTTCCATCTGTTTTGTAGCTGAGGAGTAATTCCCCAGTTGCTTAAGTCTAGACGTGGGTTGAATTGGAGCTCGTTGTTATCCTTACAGAGATGATCCCAAAGAGTTGCAGCCGAGTCTTTACGACGGACTGCTGAGCTGCACAGTGTTTCAGGACTCCTGGAAATAAAACAGCAAACCTGCTGCTCTTGTGTTTTGCAGACTCATTTACTGGCCCCCAGCCAGAAGTTACATGCATTGGAAAAGGCTGTTTGCACAGCGGATGTCTTAACTGCTTTGGTTGTCTTCAGATAAGCATTTTGCACTGAGGTTTGTCTTTTGATATTACGTTGGCTGTATTAAGAGCCATGTTATCTCATTTCATGTGAAATTAGGTGCACTTTATTGCCGTAATCACAGACAAAAAAAATTAAAGGCTGACTATAAAATATACATTCATGGCTCTGCCTTTTTTTTTTTTTATTTTCTGACAAGCCTCTGTATATGGCTTACAAAAAAAGATTCTGGCTTTATGTTGAAGAAACCTGTCAGCAAAACTGTTCACACATCTCCTGTTCTTGCTGTTCCTGTTGTGGAACTTGGTAATGGATGGGGATTTCGGAAGTGATTAATGACTTGCAGGTAGGTCTGGCTGAAGGTCAGTAGGATGTGTACGCTTCATTGATGCAATGGCTGCAGGAACTCTCTGAAGTCCCCAATGCTGGTAGTCAAGCTGAGAATATCTTTGGGAAAAGCAGATGACTGGAACAAACGCATCAAGTGTGCTGTTCTTATCGGCGGAGCAGCTGGTGAGACTGCCTCATGTTAGGATTTTAGAGGTAGCATTCCAACATGGAAAAAGACCTTTTTAATAATGAGGGATGGATACTGCAGTGTTAATTTTCTGAGCACGGAGAAGCCAGGCCTGTCTCCATCAAAGGTGCCTGTGCTTACCATCATCTAGCAGCCAGTTCTGGGCCTTCAAGGTGGATTGCCCCAGGGGTGGGCACCAGGCATGTGGGCTCCAGGAAGGACTATGCTGTCTCTTGGAGATTCAAGTAAGTGCTTCTAGGTAGTTGGGTTACGGAGAGGAGTCTTCTGCTGACCCCATCACTAACAGGAATGCTTCAAGCCATGGGATTAACACTTTGCCACCGGAAGGGGCAAATTGGAATGGTGGCTGATGGAGGTGATCCTTCTCATTCTTCTGGGGACTCAGTCCTTGGGCTTAGGGCCTCCTGAGAAACCTTCTTGCCTGAAGTTCCCCAATAGGAAATGCCCCACTATGCCAGAGGTGCAGCTTGCGGCACTGGTATATCAGTGCTGGTTTCAGCATCCCCAAAAAGAAAGGGTTCTTGGGACTGGCTGGGCATGGTGTGGGGAGCCAGCCTAGAGGGCAGCAAAGAGGCTTGATGAGCTTGTAGGACCCTGGCAGCTGCTGTGGGATCCTCCCTCCGAGCGCCAAAGGAGCTGCTGGGAGAGGTCAGACAATCATTAGTGGATTTAGCTCATTCCTTGTGGTTTAAGTTATCAGAACGCTCTTAATGACATTCAAATTGCCGTTTTCCCATCCTCCCCTCGGGCTGTGAAATACCTTGATGTTTTGCCTTGTGGATGTTTTGCCAGCTTTTCTGGTGGGGCCCCTTCTTATCTAGTGTTGAAAAGGGCTTTCAGTGCTGGGGAACGGCGTGGGCTGCTGATGGGGGGGAGGATCCTATAGAAAGTAAATTCCTCGAAGGGCTTCTCCTTGCGGAGGTGCTTTTAGTTTTGCCTGACTGCTGCTTTTTCCAGCCAGCGCTCCCTCGCCTTTGCAGAGAGGAGTTTGAAAGGGAGTATTTTATCTGGTATCAAAAAGTAGGGCTGCGTGGTGAGAGAAGAAAAACATTTGCATCTGCCTGTCTTGATATTTTGGTCTGGGTGCTGAAAGCTGGTCCCCGTACTTCCAGGCTGCTGGTTAAGATGTATTTTTCAGGTGACTTTCAAGCGGCGTTTGGATGTGTTGTACTCTTTTGAGTGCCTCCCCGGCCTCTGCACGGAGAGCTGCTGCTCGTGGTTCATCTTCAGCTTCCCTGCCGCCTCCCGGTTCCCTGTAGGGAGGTCACAGGGGAGGGGATGGAAACTGGAATTGTTCCTTTCGTTGTCATCAAGGCGTCTTTGCCATCAGCCTGGAGGGAGACCTAAAGCTTTTCAAGGCAGGTTTGGCCAGTGTGGCATGTAGGGGAGGGCTCCTGGCCACAGGGCCGTGCTCACGCACCCTTCCCCCAGTGCTTCTTCCCTTCCCTTGGGTTTGCATTCACTGCTGCAGCTGCCTGAAGCTGGGCGGGCGATGCTCCTTCCCTCTTGCAGAGAAAAGCAAAAAGGATAAAAAGATCAGGGGTTTTTTTTGCTGCTTTTGTGCTACTGGGCGAGCACCCTTCACCTGAGCGGCGAGTGCTGTGTGCTGGGGCTGGGCTTGCAGGCTCCATGGCTTTACCTCTGGGGCTCGGGGTCTCTTCTCTCAAAGCCTGCTTGGAGACGGAGGTCCTGGCTCTCGGAGCGCAGGCAGGAGCAGGGACTCCCTGTCCTCTCCCGGCTGACCACCAGACTGCAGTTGCAATAAAAATAATAGCTTAAAGCTGCCAGGCTCGGTACTGGGGAGAGGATGGGTAGGCATCAAGTTTTGTGCTTTATTCACGCTGCAGGCTTTTATGAAGGCAGCGTAAATCATGCAGGGCGGCCGTGGGCTCTTCAGACGGCACCATTCGGGCTCTCAGACACATTGATCTGCATGCTGGAAACTGAACCCGGCCCTTTTGCCCTAACCCAAGCCGCAGGGAGAGGCCTGGCAGGTGCGGGTGCCGAGATGCTGCGCCGCATGTCAGCTCTCCTCCGCATTTGTGGAGCGCTGCCTGCCTCCCCTGTGTACTAACCTATTTCTTTTTTTTCTGTATTTTGGGCTCCAGCATTATTATGGTAAGGTTTGCACAGTGCAATGTGTTTTTTTTCTCTCCAGTTGATTTTCTCTTATTAGCCCATTTTTTTTCTTGCCCTCATTCTGTTTTTCCCTGCAGTATGCGAACGCCGTTTGCTGAGAAACTGTGTCAGCCTTCCTCGTAATTAAGAGTCTGGCAGGAGCGAGCGCGACAGTCATTTTGGAGATGACGCTTCCAGTTTGGAGCTGACAGTAAGCTGGGGTGCTGCGGCAGGGGCTCGGCGCTGGGGATGCGGGGATGCCCTCCAGCTGAGCGGGGCAGGGAGCAGGCACAGGAGCAGTGAGTACCCTGGGTACGTCTTGGCTGGGGAATTTAAACCGTGTCTCCTTGAAAAGCAGCTCCAGGAGTGGTTAAAGTCTGGATTATGTCACAGGTTTAGCCCGTTGGGAGGGAAGCTGCGTGCATGTGTGTGTGTGTGTGTATAGGACAGGAATAAATTGCAGTGGCCCTAAATCGGCTGCATCCCTCCAGCTCAGAAATAGATGCAATGCTGGAAAGTCAGATGGAGAGCTTCACAATCAAATGGCCTAAAACCAGGGTAAATAGAGAGAAGTTATTCAATGCTGCTCTATAATTTGGCTTCAGACTCTAGTTCTTTTATTAGCAGGAAGGCTCAAAGCAAACAAAAGGAGACGGGAGCTGGGGATCTGCTTGCCTCGGGATGTTATGGATGCTCAAAGCTTACAGGTTCAGAGTGTTTCGCGGCAGAAAAATCCATCAGGGTCTACGAAAACAAAGCGGCCATCCCTGGCTGAGAAAGCTTCAGGCTGGTGATCCCTGGAGGGTAAGAGCGAGTGTGGCAGGGAGGTACCCCAGGTGTCCTTCCCGCTCCCGTACCCCCTGTAAGGCGCCAGGATTTTGGTCCAGCACGGTGGGCTGCCTTTATGCTTTACATGAATAGCTGAGGGATTTCATGTCATGCTTTCTCACAGTTTCCAAACTGTCTCTTGTGTCCATGATTGTGTCTCTCTGTCTGCTCCTGAGAGAGAAGTTGCTGTTGAAGGTGCTTGCTCAGAAGGAGCATAGTGAGGTGTACAGGATCAGATGTCTTGCGTGGCTGAAGAAAACCCAGTGACTTTTTTTTGATCTTTCTAATGACACTGCAGGCGAGACTAGGAAAACAAGTTGTGTGGTTCAGGAGCTCCAGCAGAACACAATAACGCCCAACCAACCACACGCCAACACTGACCTCCTTCCTCTCCTCTCCCACTACATCCATTGATGTTTTCAGCCAGTGGCAAAGTAAAAATAAGGGCATATGAGGAGATTTAAAAAAAAAAAAAAAAATCCTTCCTATGTGCTATCTTCAGGGCAGAATTAATTTTCCCGTTCTAGTTGCTGTGTCAGATTTGCCTCTTGGGGGCAACCTCACCCCGCTCCAGCTGGGAGCGTGGCTTCCGTCCCTGCAAAGACAAAAGGGAGTTCAACGTGCTTGGGAGATGATGACTCACTGCCCATCTCTTGCTGCCTTTGCATTATCAGATCATTTTTTGGCATTCGAGGTCATTATTTGCTGAAAGGATTTAAGGAAAGCCGTCGAGGTTGACTGTTCGTGGCTTTTCAGAAATGACGCGATTGGTTCTTGAAGGTCGCTTTCTAGGCTTGGAGTCCTTCAAAGTTTTTCCTGCCCTCCTGTCCTTGGTAGAGAGGAGGGTGGCATGGAAGGATGTGTGTTTTGTGGCTCTAGTTTAATGGATAGCGCATAAATCTGTGTGAGGAAGATTTACAATGATCTCCCTGCTCTTCTTTTGCCCGGGATCCCTTGGACTATCGCTAAGCCTATCAGCCCTGCGGTTGCTCTGACTGGTATAGGGAGGAGATAGCAAAATTATTGCTCCAGCTCCATTTTAGCCCCATGTTCTTGAGCGTGTGTCTCATACAAACCCCATCCGTAAATAACCATTTGCATTTATTTAAAGGGCGCTGAGGTATACAGTGGAATAAAGGGAGTATTATTCATGCTTCGTGCTGTGGTTCCTAATGGAACTTTACACGCCGATATGACCTACAAAGCTTGTTGTTTCGTGCCTGCAGTGCTCTGATGTTCTTCTTACCCTGAGGGTCCGAAATGACAAGAATAAACGATCATGACGGGTGTCTTGCAAATCCCCGCTCCCTCGCCTTGGAAGTGTCCTTGCAAGGGAGCAGCTCGGTAACGTTGCTGGCGCAGGCAGAGGGGGAGGCAGCGTGCTTGTCCTGCCACGAGAAGTGAACGGGGTGGCCTTCACATGAGATGTGAGGGCAGATCGATTTGTCTGTATTCCTGTTTCACCTTCTCCCCGAAGCGCAGGGGTGCAGCCGGGGCTGGGTTAGGGGAGTTGGCCAGAGCCCAGCGCAGGCGGGAACTCCCCAGGAAAACATCCTCGGAGGAAGCGAACGGGGTTAACCACGGACCCTGGAGCTTTAGGGGGTAGCCAAAAGAGGGGTACAGGACTAAAGAGGGGTGCAGGACTCCGCAGCCTGTTTCTGCCCAATGAAGGACTGAGTCAGCCCTGCTGGGAGAGCGGCTCCTGGCTCCAGCCAGCCTGGGCGCTCGGACGGCAGCGGCCGCGCAGCTCATTAACCCAGCCCTCCGGCACTCGCTCTGCTGGCCTTGACACTGTCCTTCTTAATAGCTCCCTCTTCTTGTCATCTTTTTTTTTTTTTTTCATAAAGGTAAATTAGCTATATGGGTATGCAGGAACAGGAATCAAAGGAATTCAGCTGACTCTTGAAAGTAGCATTTGTACAGAGAGGTGCTGAAGCACCAGGATGTGATGGATGCAGCGCACTCAGAAAACACCTGAGGACAAAAACTGCTTGTAAGGCATCTCACCGCAGCTTCCCAAAATCTGATTACGTGGGGGGGGGGAACAGAAAATCAAGCTTTGGAATACATTAACTCAGTTGAACACTACAGGGAGACAGTACCAGCAAGAAGCAAATCAGTTCCCGAAGGCTGCAGAGAAATTTCACTGACTTGGAGCTTCAGAATATAACACTGGGCATTTGAAATGCTCTGTGTATCTAATGAGCCCACCAAAAATCTTCTTACGAGGCAATTTTAGAGGAACCTTGGGCTCATGCAATGCTTTCGATGGGTTAACCTAGGAGTTTGCGATTTTTTTTTTTTAAAAGAAAAGCATGGGAAGGGAAGCAAAAATTGCCATGTAATGAATGACGGGCTGCTTTTGGGACATGTGCTGATAGATCTGTTGTTAGGAGGGAGATGTTTCCATGGCAAAGCCATCATCCTAAATGGCGCTGTAACTCAGCAGAGATGCGGTGGTGGCCCCGGGGACCATCTTCCTGGTCCTTCCTGAGGAGGTGGGAGCGTGATGGCCAGGGGGATCAGGGCAGCTCACAGTGATGCTCCCCACGCCATGCTGCTGCCGCTGCGCCAGGACTGTGCCGGCAAAGCTGTCGGCTCAGCATTTTTCAGTCCTTTCTGACTTTAAAAGAAAACTACAACAAAAGATGTGCTTGAAATAGCTCACTTTATCTCAGCAGACAAATAACTTGCTTTGAGCATCATTGTCACTCAGGCTAAATTACTTTTAGATGTTTTTAATGACCGGGTAACATTTTTCAGCTGCTCATTCTGCAGCACCCTGCTGGGGGAGAGTCCATCTGTAGAGACCAAGGACTCGGATATAGTGGTTGTTCTTCCTGACGTTTGTTTGGCTTTATTATTTGATATGCAATTCCCTGCGGTAGAGATGTTTTCAGCTAAATTTACAGCTACAAGCTCTTTGCTTTGCATAAGGGGATCTGTTTCCAAATGGAGCTGGGAGACTGGCTATGTGTGGAGCAGCGGGAGGTCAGGGATGTAGAGGAGAAACTCTGGGAGATTGAAGGTGACAGTCCAAATCCTGTCTGCACTAAGGCTGACATTACTATAGGGCTGGAGGGATTTTAACCCGTCATTTGTTACTCCTACCTTTCATTTCACTTGCAATGCACGGCACGGAGAGCTGTGACTTGCAAAACGATCCCAACGGGAACACTGTTTGCGACATCAGCCACGCTGGTCTCCCAAATCCCTCTTTCCGAGGCAGGCACAGCTTTCACATTCATTCCCGAAGGCAGCTTTTAAACCACTCGCCTTCACCATCTCCGGGTTTTGCAGCGCTTCTAGGAGATGTATTTTTAAATCCGAGCTCATAAATTTTGGAAGCTCCTCTCCTTCCCCCACCCCCTCGCCCCTATCAAAGTGTCAGAGCCGAAGAAAAACCATGAGAGTGATGGATGCGCCCGGCTCTGCTTGCCAGCGCTCTGCCTGTGCGCGGGGGGTTATTTACTGCGCTGCTCGGGCTGTTTCCCTTTTGGTGGCAGCGATGGCAGCGTCGGGGTTCGGTGCCTGGGAAGGAGAGGCAGGCTGTCCACGGGCCAGCCCGGCTGCGGGCAGGAGCGGGCAGGGCTGGAAAGAGGTCGCTTGGGCATGGGTGATGCCATGGGGACGTGGATCCTGGCCGGCACCTTGGCCCAGAGGGTGGGTGCCAGGGACTGTTCCACCCTCCTGGCTTTAGCTCTGAGGGGTGTGGGTTAGCTCACCCAAAACAGCAGCTCATAAAACCCGCCGGTGTTGCCCCAGCCCCTGTGCGTCCCCAGGGATGCGTGTTGCTGCCCTTGGCAGTGTGTGCCGGGGACCCGACCTGCCATGCTGGCAAAATGGAAGGGGCCACAGAAACATGGGAGAGACCCCTGTGCTCCTTGGCCAGGCTGGGGCCTGCCTGCTTTTACTGGGAGCAGCTTGGGATGATGGGCAGAAGGGTTGCTGGTGTCCAGCCACTTCTCCTGGGGCTGGAGCTGTGCCTCTGCCCCTTCCCCACCTGCTCCTGGCCCTGCTTCTGCCCCAGAGCCGGGATGAGACCCCATGTCAGGCCCCAGAACACCACCCTTGCCTCTCCTATGGGATTCCCAGTGGCTGCTGGTGTTTTCCCGTGCTGCAGGAGCATCCCAAAACAGCCCTGCCCGGTTGAAAGGCAGGTCAGGAGCCTGCTCTCCTGCAGTCTCGCCAGCCCTTCCCCGGAGGTGCGCTGCCGACAGATCCTGAGCCAGGGAGATGCTTTCCACCGGCTCGGAGAGGTTTGCAGACGAGCAAATCAAACCCCGCTGGCTCCCTGTGCGAGCGCCTGTCCCCCATGAACTCCCGCGCGTCTCTCGCAACCGGGCTTGTGGGAACAGATCGGAGGCTGTTGTGACTCAGCTGCTTCTCCCCTGAGAAAATCCGCCCTGGCACCACGCTCAGCTCCAGCGGCTGGGGCTGTCGGCACCTGGCAGCCTTCATCAACAAAATGGCCTTGGGCAAAACATCCCAACTTCCACTGCCAAACGCTTACAGGGGAGAAATCCAGCGTCTGATCTTGCGGGAAGTCGGGGCAGCAACTCCGCTGCTGTACTAAGCTGGGGGGGGAACGTCCTGTCCCGACCCAAACCCGAGCCCCGGGCTGGGGTGGCTGCAGGACAGGCTGGCCGTTCGGCTGCCCTCCGCCCTGCCCCTGCCATTTTCCAACTCCTTATAACTTTCTCAGACAAATTCTTCTGCAATTGTAATTTTCCTTGCTGGCTCTCAGCCCGAAGAAAGAGTGGTTTGGAAAGTTTGCTCAGTGACTCGAAGGGAAGAGGCTCCTGAACCTTTCATGCTCTGTGCCCGCTGGAATATTTTTTTTTTCCCCGGGGCTAATCTGTGGAGCATCACGCTTGGCTGGATGAGTCCGTGACGCTCTCAAGAAACGAAGCCAAGCCTGGCGAGCATGTGCTCAGCTGCTGGGAAGCCCCAAGTGCCACCGCCGGTCTCCAGGCATCACCGGCGGCTCTTTCTGCTCCTCTGCTTCACACAGCGCTGCGGGCCCAGAGCCTGGGCAGGCTGGTCCTGGGGTGGGCAGAGGGGACCACCCAGACATTAGATGCTGGAGCAGTGAGACCGACCCCTTGGTGTGGGGCTGGTGTGCTCCTCGCTGGGCTTTCCTTCCATGGAGGCAGGCAAAGCAGCGATGCCGGTCTCGCAGCATGGTTGAGGGATGGAGGGGCTTGGAGAAAGGCTGGCTTGCTCGTTGTTGCTGTCTCATGTCAAAAGGGAAAAGTACCTGGTTTTCCACTGGTAGCTGTGATGTTATAACATGCCTTTCAGCATGGCGTGGGCTGGCACAGCTTTAGCATGAATTTCACAACTCTTTTGCGGGTTTCATAAATCCCCAGCTCCTGGAGTGCTGTGATTCTGTAACTCCCAGATGGATTTCAAACCAGTCTGGAGAGCAGCTTGAAACAGTCATCTGCCTGCTGCTCCTTGGACCGCAGAGGCTGGCAAACCAAATCCCAGATGCTGGGGTTTTATCTCCCTTTTCTTGCTCCGAGTGAGGGAAAGGCAGGCTGCGGGCACTGCTGGGGAGGAGCCAGACCTGCCCCGGAAAGCAGTTTCCTACCAAAGGCTGCAGATACTGGTCAGCCCCATGGGTTTGATAGGTATTGACACCCCTTCAGCACTGCAAACGCAAAACTGGGGGCTTCACGCTGCGCCACTGCCGTGGTGTGCACCCCCGCCAGCGTATTTCCAATTTAATGCTGGCTGTTATCTGATCCTGCTAAGCTGTTCATATTTATGCCACTGTGATCCATAATGAAACCCTCTTCACAGCCAATCCTGGTTCCCAGTGTTGGCAGTGGAGGCACACAGTGGTGGGGAGGGCAGGGGTCTCCCGCTAGCCACCGGGGACACCCCTGCACATGGGGTGTCCCCTATGGTCCTGGCTGTGTGGGGTTAACTTGAGAGGGGGCAAGGGGAATGGAAGGGATGGAGCCTGGGGGCTGGCATACTTCGGGGCTGCAGGCAGGGTGGGGGTCCCTGGGGGTCCCGGGTGGCAGCGGGTGCTGAGCTACAACCAAACCAGACAATGCTTCATCCCCAGCAGAGCCTGAGGCACAGCAGTGTCGCACCTTAAGCAACTCAACGTGTGTTGTCTTGTGCTGCGATGGGGGTCGCCCACGTCCCTCCTGGAAGGCTGCGGGCTGGTGGTGGCTGGAGAAATGTCTCCTGCTGCGGGCTGGGCAGGGAGCACCTGGCAGCGCTGCCGCCCCGGGCGCTGAGCTGCAACCTGAGTGCACACAGGTCGCCGGCGCCCGGGCTCGGGGTGAGCGCAGCATGTGTGCTGGGAGAGCTGATCCGCGATAATCCCATCAATATTTCACGGGGCTGTGGCCCTGTTATAATTCCTCTCGTCATCTGGGATGCCGGCTGGGACAGGGGTACGGTGCCAAGTGAAACACGAGAGCTGCCGCGGCTTCACCCAAGCTCCTTGGGCATCGGAGGGGCGGACGGGGCTGGCCGCGGGCATTTCTACCCACCGCTGTGGGTAGGGTTATCTGGCAGAGACAGGTGAATCCAAACAGGCCGGCTGAGTTTGGGCATCCACCTGGCTTTGCCGTGTGCCGGAGTGGTGGGGCTGCACTGTGATGGGCAGCTGCCAGCACAGGCAAAGGGCAGCCGACCCTGGCGTGGACGGGGCTGTGACGCAGGACAAACCCGCTCTGCCCGGTCCTCTCTCCGTGGGACACGGTGTTTAAGTGACAACAAGAAGAAATTAAACAGTAACCAGGCTCTGGGCTGGTGATCAGGGCACTAGAGCGTTTCCTTTTCCTAAAGGCCATTCGGATTAACGGGGAGAAGAGAGTATTAGGGATAAAATCTCCTTGTGTGGCCATGGGGAGGGCGGTTTCCCAAGGCTGCGTGGCACGACCCCCCTGCTCCAGGCCTTCCCAGGGGCTGCAGGGTTGCTCCGACGGGAAATTCCCCCTCCAGTGCCTTGCTGGCACTGGGCTCAGGCTGGAGTGCAAGGAAGACCTCTCGGGTCGGCAGTGCCGCTCTGCGGGGCAGAGGGATGCAGGCGCAGGAGAGGGTCCAGTCTGGTCCGGCTGCTGCCTGCATCCCACTCTGGCTCTTGGGAAAGACATGCAAATAAGAGCGAGGCCCTGGCCTTCAACCTCGTGGGGCCCTAAATTCCTTCAGTTAATCTCATGGGGGCAGCAGAGCAGGCGAAGGCTCTGAAAATAGATCTGTTTCTAGCTGCCGATGACTCGTGTTAATTAATTAAAGCCTCGCAAGCTTGGGCCTGTAAGTACGCAGTGCTGAACGCGCCAGGCTCTGCTCGCTCTTTGCTCATGCACTAATTACCCCACTGCGAGGCCAGGAGCTAACGCAGCTCCAATTTGTGCCGGGTTCGGCTTGCAGCCACGTGGGAGGGCGGCTGCCTGCGCTGCCTGCGTGGGCAGGGAGTATTGCTGCGGGACGGGACGTGCGGAGCACCCTGGAGAGGGAGGGAGACTTGGGCAGTCCCGTTCCAGCCCTGGCACCCCCTTCTCACAGACCAGTCCTCCCCATAACCGGCCCCTGCACCTCCGCTAAGGCAGGGGATGGGGTTAGGAGCGGATGTGGGGGACCGGCCGCCTCGCAGCACCTGAACCCCCCATTCCTGGGTAAGACAGGCTGGCCAAAAGCATCCCTGCCTTGCGGGCAGTGCCTGCTGCTTCAGCCTGGCCTCCTGCTCGGGAGCAGCACTCTGGGTCCAGCCGGGCAGGGCTGCAGGCGACCCTGGCTCCCCAGTGCGTGGGCATCATCCCGCTTCCGCAGGGTGGGCGGAGAAGCGAGGTGAGGCACGGTGAGGCGTGGAGGAGACGCTAGGGTTTTGCCCAAGGACAGGAGGAAATGATAATTAGCCGCTGGAGCGTACAGGAGGCTGAGGGAGGGAGGACAGGCAGCGCTGGAGGAGGTGGGTAGTGTCTCGTCTCATCTCTGCTCTGCTCTCCTGGGGTCCCTGGGAGTGGGGACAGGGAACGGGTCCCGGCATCTCACACTGGGTGAGGGGATGGTGGCTGCTTGGTGAGTGTGCGCAAGGGTGACGGGAACCACCCTGTCCACAGGAGCACCCAGACGGGTCCCTCCTTGGCTGAGATCCACCAGTGTGTGGGGACTGGTGGGATTCAAGCCTCCGCTGCCCTCCCTCTCACACGCAGCATTTTTAGGGGGCAGGACCCTGGCAGAGGCCCTGAGAGTGGTCTGTCAGCCAGGCTCCCCACGGAAGCACCCTACCCCTGCTGCCCTTCCTGACCCTAAAAGGTCCAGGTGGTGGGGAGGGCTCAGCTGGGGCTGACCCTCATCCCCAGACAATGCTGAGCAACTTCAGCACTCAGCACTGAGCCCTCCATGGGTCTGGCTCCGGGTCCACAGGGTGCAGGGTAAGGGTGGCCCTTGTCCTCTTCATGAAGACCTCACCCCTTGTCTGGGGCCAGTGTGGAGCGGAGGAGATGAGCCAGCAGCCGAGGATGCCGGTGCCGGGACTTGGCACTGCATGGCTGTGTAACCACAGGCTGGCAGCACCCGGCCACCCCGCCAGCTTCGGGAGCTGTAATTCGGCGTGCGCGGGTACAGCATCTCCCCACCTCCTGCTCCAGCTGATTTCCAGTTGCCCTAGATCCAACCTGCTGATTACATACAGCGCTCGGGGTTTTGCTTTCGGGAGGCCTGCCACCGGGACGGGTGAGCCGGGAGGGCTGGCCAGGCGCTTGCGAAAGGAAAGCAAACACAGGCCTGGACCTGGCAGCTCCTGCCGGTGGGGAGGAGCCGCAGAAGCCACACAGGACAAAAAAGGCTCCACACGGGGCCCTAGAGAAACCATTACCTGCCCGTGTTTCCAAACCAGCTTCCACCATGGGTAAATGCAGACCAAATGGGGAACCACGTGTTACAGGAGGGAGAAGATGGGGCACGGTCCCCCGGTCAGGTGTGCGGTGCGGGATGCAAGGAGCCGGGGTGGCTTCAGGGAGCAAGGACACGATGGCACCGGCTGGGTGGCTGCGGTGTGATGACGCCCGCATGTGCTGCGTTGGCAGAGCGGGATGATGCTTATCTGCATTCGGCCACGCTTTTTCTTATAGTCACAAGCCCACGTTACCAGCCCTTTGCCTCTCTGGCCTCGCAAAGGGCTTGGACACAGGACGGGGACTTTTTGGGGCTGTGTAACCCAACCTGCCCGTGCTGAGCGAACCCGCCACCCCCCAGCCCGCCCCGTGTGCCGGGTGCTGAC
>VZSZ01009405.1:0-17912 GCA_013398815.1 Ibidorhyncha struthersii | reverse complement strand
AGGGACCAGGACTGGCTTGTGCTGGGGGCTTGTCTGTGTTGGGGTTGAGCTTCATATCTGCTCATCCAAAGGTAGAAGGGACCTGCTGTGCTGCCAGGCAGCACTGGGATTTGGGGCTCTCTTTGCCCTCCCCCACCAGTACCCAGGTGGGTCAATGGCCTTTAAAACCAAGAGCGTGAAGTGGGAGGGGGAACCATGAAAGGGCTCTTCAGGTGCCAAGAAAAACAGTCTCCAAAGACAAAGAGACTGCCCAAAATGGATGAGGAGTGCAGATTCCCCCAGAGGCAGGAAAATTATTAATAACAACAGTGGCGTTTTTTGTGCTAGCTGGCCTACCACCATGGGCTCTGGCTGCTTTGCTTCCCTCTGCAGCAGGCGCAGGCTGGGACCCCCCACCTGAACCCCCAACCCAGGCGGGTTGGCTGTGGCAATGCTGCGCAAGTGTCCTGCGGGACACGTTTCTGCTTCGTCTCGGTTTGGCTGGGCTCACTCTGCCCGGAGGGACGAGGGGCAGGGAGCTGCACCCCCAGCACGCCGCGATCCCTATCTCGACTTTGTTTTTGTGTTGCAACCGGAGGGGAAAAAAAAAAAACCCAAACCCCAACAACCCTTTCGGTTCTTGCAGATGAGGGGTTTGTGTCATAGGCTTGTTCTCCCCCTCTGCCTTTTCCAACATCCATTTGAACCTTTCACCACTTTCCCCATCAGGAATGCAGCGGGTTTGCCGGAGCCGGGAGGTTTATTCAGGAAATCTGGCAGGTCGTGTGCTGGGAAAAAAGCATCCAGGTGCGCTCGGCAGGGGGGCCGAGGGGGGGGGGCTCTGCCTGCACCCTGATCAGGAGGGCAGCGGTGGGTGCGGTGGAGATGCGGTGCCAGCCTCGCCTGGCTGCGTGTGGGGAATTTCCCTCCCTTGCGCTTGCCCGCCGGCTCTGCTTGGCATCGTGATGGGACTTGTTGGGAAGCGGCTCATGTGATGGGCGGTTTAATAGAGGGGTGCTGGTCTCGGGGGACCCGCTGCCTCTTGGGGAGAGGGGGACGATGCCGTGAGAGGTTTTATGTTCCCATAAAGTCCCCCTGGCACTGGCTGGCTGCTGCTGTGCGCGTTGGGTGGACGCCTGGTCCTGTTCAAAGGTGAGAGCTCCCTGCCCTGCTGGCGCTTTGGGAGGAAACGCTGCCGCCGTCCCTCCCTGCCTGGCTGTGCCACCGATCCTGGTGATTTACAAGTACGAGGGCTTTGCCATAGCAAGGTCACTGCCAAACCCAACCCCTCCTTCCTCTCGGGGCCTGAGCTCTGTCGTCCAGAACCGAAGAAAGATGAGGGTCTCGGATACTGCGTTACTGACCGGTGTGGGGCCACAGCTTGGAGATTCGGGGTGTGCTGTGGGTTGTGATTTTCTTGTTGCTCAAAGGCTCCCCCCAGGTACAACCCCACCTCCCCTCACATGATGGAGGGCTCTTGTTTGCCTGTTGCAAAGCCCAGCCTGTGCAAATAAGGTGGGGAGCTGATTTTGGGGCAGCAAAGCTGGCGGTATGCAAATGACTGGGGGAAAGGCCAGGTGCTACTGCCTCATGCTGTGCAGTTTTGAATGCGAAGTCGAGTATCAAACTGAGTTTGACCCCAAATTTGAAAGCTTTGTTGGTGGGAAAGCGAAGAAAACACGAAGAGGTTGTTAAAGCTGGAAGCCATAAAACTGCGCATGTCATCTGGTTTTGCTGAACTTTTGAAAATAAAACAGTTTATCTTTGGAATAAATAAAAGGCAGAGGGACAGGCTTGCAGCAGAAAGCCCCATGTTCACACCAGGCAAGCTGGGTTGTGCTCCAGCTCTTGCCCCTGCTCCTGAGGGGACCCCAGGTCATGCAGAATTTCTGAGCCTCAATTTCCCCTCAGGGAAGCCCCACGCCACGCTGACGGTGGGAACTCCAGGCGCTGCCAGGAAACGTCTTTGAAACTCAAACCTGCCTTTGGAAAAAAAACTGGAAGACAAACCGGCTCTAAACAAACACCCGAGTTAATTCCTTGTCTTGTATTGTACGAGCCCAGTGAAATGAAACACGGTGCAGCCACGGGGACGAGCAAGTGGATTCAAATGCGTCAAAAAGCTCTGAAATCTGCTGGCTCTGAAATGTCTCTTTACATTTAGGGTTGAGATTTTTTCTCATTTTCTTTCTAATTGTTCCTGGGAATTTAATTCTACAATTATTTTCCTGCTTCTGCTGTGGAGACAATGTGCTTGGGCCACAAAGCCTTTGAAGGCTGAATTGCAGATCGCATCCTGCACTGAGCCACTTGGATGCGAACGTCCCCTCGCTGGGAAACTTTGCTGTGATGTGGAGGGCAGGCAGTCCGTCTGTCCGTCTGGGCTGCTGAGGGGCTGCTGGCAAGCAGCGAAGCTTGGCACGCTGCAAGTGATGTGGGAAAGGATGGAAAATATTGGGGTTTGGGGGTGATGTTGCTAGCACTTAGCATGCCTCTTCCCTGTGGTGGAGGAGGTGGGAGTGCTGGGGGTCAGCATCCCGCATCCTGGGGCTTGGCGGCCACACTCCGCTTCCCCTGTGGCCTGGACGTGGGGTTGGGCTGGCAGCAGGTGAAGCCAGAGTCAGGCCATCGCGTCTCGTCATCCTTCAGTTTCACTTCCCAGTTCCTGTGTGGCTCCCGGCTGGGCTCTCTGGTGCTCCCGGGCTGTGCGGTCAGCCCAAGGCTGCTGCCATGGGGTTTCTGCAGGGGAAGATGTGCTGGATGGGAGGGAAAAGCTGCGGAACTGTGTCCTCACTGCTGGCTTGCAAGAGCCAAATGGCCTCTGGCACGTGGGGAATTGCTCCTGCGAGGGGTGATTTGCTGCTCTGCCCCGGGGTGCCTGGTCCGGGCTGGCCGGGGCATCCCTTAGTGCTGTTGGTCCCACCACTGAGCTGCAAGGGTTTGCCCTTCAACCTCCCATCCTTGCGGCCTTCCCTCCCAGGCCAGCTCTGAACAAGGCTTTTGGGGCGATGGAGACATGTGAGGAACTGTTTCAACGAACAGCTGGCATTGGTGGGTTTTCCATACGGACAGGGAGCGGAGGAGCGCTCTGTCCTGCCATCCTGGGCACCATGCTCCTGCCATCTGCTTGTGGCGTGCTGGGAGCTGCTGGAGCGGAGCCATCCCTGTGCCTGGTAGGCAGCTGCAGGCAGGTGATGCCTGCCCACAGCACAGGCCAGAGCAGCTTTCCCTGTTTTCTCAGTTGGGGTTTTTTGGGTGGGCTTGGTTGGGAATGGCAGGAGAGCTCTCACGGGGACTTGGCAGTGAGCTCCGTTACTGCCTGGCAGCCCCTCTGAACCTCCCGCTCCACATCAGACCCAACCTGACAGAGGAGAGGAGCGAGTTCTTGTAAGATCAGTGAAAACATGGAGCTGGGGAGAAGCTAAAACGCCCGTATCCCTGCAGCCATGCAGGGGAACACTGGCTGGTCCCTGCCCCTTGCTGGGCAGGCGGCATCCCCCGGAGGGATGCTGCAGGGTGATGGAGATAAAGGCATGGCACTGGGGGCCAGCGGGGCAAATCTGTCGGAAACTGGGCTGTTGGTAGGTTTTTTGCTGATGGATCAGCTTGTCTTTTTAGGGATGTTTAGACGTCTGGCTCCCATCCGTAGTGGTGCGCCTTAAACTGGCCCATGTCCCCAGCTGGCCCCTCTCGCTCTCCCATCCATCACTTTGCTCCTTCACGTGCCTCCTTCCTGTCGTGACATTGGTGGGATCACAGCTGCGCGCTCTCCTCCGCTGGATGCGCCGGGCTCTGCCATGCCAGGAAAATCCAGAGCCTATTCCCATGGCCCTCCGGTGCCCACCACCCGCCCCCTGGCTCCACGGTGGCTGCGCCATCTGTGCGTGGGGGCTTTGCCGTGGGAGCAGGATGGGATGCTCCCTGAGAAAAGCAGATCTCGTTCTCCCTCCCCTCCTCTGTGCCCAAATCCCAAATTTGGGTAAAAGAGGGATATATCTGCTTCCCGAATCATCGAAGCTCTCGTGTGTGTCCGCTGAAGCGCCTCAGGGTCAAGTGTGGTTTTGTTTAAAGAAAGCAACTAAAATAAACTTGGCGAGGGGCTCCTGGGAGGTCACTGTGCTCCTTCCCTCCTCGTCCCCAGCCCCCAAACCAAGTGCAGGTCCCCTCTTCCCACAGGGCTTTCAGCAAGTTAGCATTTTTTTCTTGCTGTTGTTGACAAAAATCCCGGCTGGTTGAGAAATATCTGTGCGGCAGCGCCAGCCCAGTCCCACGGGTCAAATCCTGCCCCTGCAAATCTCTGCCGGGAAGCGCGGCTCGTCCCAGGATGGCCTTCGGGGCTGCTGCTGGGGGGACCTATCGCCTTGCAGGGCACCCCGGGCAGGAGGCCATGAGCAAGCCCCTGTGATGGATGGATGGATGGACGCCATGGGCTCGAGGTAGACCTGACGTTTTTTCATCTGCCGGTTGGGCTCTGCAGCAGAGGCAGGGAAGCACTGGAAGTTCGTCAAGGGCTGAATTAAAGTTGCCTGGCAACCTCCATCACGGCTCCTCTTCCTGCATCTCGCAGGATTTCCCACCCAAGGTCTGCCGGCTCCGGGGAAGGGGGGCCCGAAACACACCGCGCTCACCGCCAGGCAGGGGCCGGGCTCGCCTCTTGCTGGATGGCTCTTTTCCCGTAATTCCCTGGCTCATTCCCATGCCTGGGAGCCGGGAGCTCTCCCTGCCTCGTCCCCCGGGGTGGGTGCCTTTCGCTCCCCCTGTGCCGGGAACGGGTTGGGCTGTTTTGGATGAACCTGAGGGCAACTCGCATGGGTCCCTGGGGGGGGTAAAATAGCGCAGGGCTGGTGGGAACGCGGCTGGAGGAGCTGAGGGGGCTGGGGGAGTCACATGCCGAGCTTGGCCCCAGTGAGTGAAGCTGAATTGGCCACGCAGGGTTTGGAGCGCCTGGGCCAGGCTGCCGTAAGAAAGCAAGGTGTAAATGGTGGCTCCTGGTGCAGTCCTTGCCGGGAGTTTTGTTAAGGCTGTTTTGCAACTCCGTAACCTGGAGGAGACCTGCTGGAAGTCCTGGCCCCCACTGGGAACCTTGTAGGAGTGCATGATGCCAAGGGGGACAGCCCACAAGGAGCGGAGGAAGGTCCATCAGCCATTCCGGGAGCCTGCTTGGGCTTTACTAGAGCTCGGTGGAGCAACCACAAGCTGTCCATGGAGCGGCAGGATGGGGAAGCGTCCGATCCCGCCCTGCAAATCTCTGTCCCGCCATCCAGGGTGAATGTTGGGGGTGAGCCAGAGACGGGCTGCTCCCACCCGGTGTTTCCATTCTTTCTGCTGGGTTGCCTTTAAATTAAAAAGCCATCACCTTTTTGGCTGTGCCGCCGAGGAAACAGGCACGGTGGGCCCATAAGACCCGAGCTGAGGTCCCTCCATATTTGCCAGCCCCACGGACAGCACAGCTTCCCCGCACTGCAGCTTTTGTCAGGCTCTTGTTCCCACATTTTGCTGCCTCGTAGCTTTGAGGACCATGGGGCAGTGGGAAGGGGCCACTATGGCCAGCAGAAAGCTCCCTGTGCAGCGGCCGTCGAGGGGTGCGGCAGCTTTGGCTGGTTTCTTTGGTTGGATCCAGGTTGGTGAGACCTGCCGCTGGGATATTCACTCATCAAAAGCTTTTTTCACCTCCAGAGATGCTGGTCATGGGGATTTTAAGGAGGTGCCGACTGGGCCAGCTCGTTTGGGTGTGCTGTGCCGGCTGGTTGCCGGTGGGAGGCTGAGGCCGGCACAGTCATGCTCGCACAGCTTCCATCGTGACCCAGTAAACCCAGTCAGACCTGACTGGGGCTCGCTTGCTGCCCTGCGCGCTCACGCACGCCTCTGCCGCCCTGCTGCTTTCCTGGTGTTCCCCGGGAACCAGCAAACCCGTCCCGCCGGTGGGACTCGGTGCCTGTGTCGGGCTTATCCGGCTCCATGCCAGGAGCTGCAGCTGCATCCCCCAGGAGCACCGATAGCTGGCAGTAGGAAGGTGGGCTTTGGCCCCTGTGGACGTTGCACATTGCAATTGGAGCGGCTGGTTCCTGGCTTCGCCCCACTCTTGGGGCAGCCATCAGCCCCGCGGCCCGATCCTGCCTCTACCACCCTTTTCCTTTAGCATCACCAGCCGGGGTGGGAGCTGGGGCTGGATTTTGGGTCCTATGTCAGCTTACCCTGTGCTGGGAAGTAGGTGAGGCGCCGAGGGGCTCAGAAGCTTACTCCTGGGGATGGGATGGGCATTTCTGGGCAGTTTTTCTCTTAAACCCCAGATTTCATTGGAGCTGCTGCTGCTTTTCAGCCTCTTCCTCTCCCCCTTTTGTCTCCCTCCCCTGGAGAAAACTCTCTGTGGCATTTACCCTCTTGGCTTTTCCTTGTTTCCCATGGAAGTGCTGGGCTTGAGCAATCCAGCCACCCCCAGCCTGACCAGTGCGTCCCACGGACCAAGACCTCCTCTGCCTCCAGCCCTTGCCTTCGCTCAGAGCTTTGAACTTGCACTCTACCAAGGGGGAAATGATGGGTTTGGGGGTGTCTGGTGTGGCTGCAGTCGAGGTTGATGATCTGAGTGGGGTCAAGGATGGTTTCATTTCCTTCTTGCTCCTTTCTCCTCCACCCTAGGTATGAAAAATAAAAAATAAAAAATAGAGAACCTCAGAGCAGCCCTTCCCTTTGAGTAAAATATTAACTGGCTCTTACAGCTGATTAAATGTCCTTTAGGACAAAGTTACATCTGATCTTGGGCAAAGAAGCCTTTGCAAATGCCTGTAGCTGCTCCCCTGGAATAAGCAGAGGAGCCCAGTCCCTGCGGCAGGGGAGGGTGCTCTCCCCTGCCCAACTAGGAACCCTGCACAGCCGCACAGCTTAATTTATTATTTTTATTCCACTCCCCCCTCCCCGTGCTGCCTCGGTGCCCATGCTGGTTAAATGTTAGCCGGGGCTGGCTCACAGCACGGCACTTGCCCTGCGATAAGCACCATCCCTGCCTCCCTGCCCAGCTGTGCTCCCGGCTCCAATCCCCATCGTGCCCAGAGCCAGGCAGCAGGCAAAGTTCAGGGCTTGTTTGTTCGGGGGAGATAAGGCGAGGATGCCTGGCAGCTTGCAGGCTGTTACTCATTTATTAGAGATTGTTGTTTGCCTTGTCGTAGGAAGTTTTCTCCTCCCCTCTGCTTTCCCAGCCCAAATACATGGCAGCTCTTGTGGCTTGTACGTGATTCTGGTCTCGTGTCCCTGCACGGAGGCCTGGGGAAGGGTCCCAGGGTGGCCCTGGTCCCATTGGTGGGATGGAGAGGTGTCAGCATGGGGCTGGCTTTTGAGTGCTTTCGTGCTCCATGTGTGACCTCGCCGCTTGCTCTGCCCAAAAAGCTTGGTGGGTGTGGCTCATGCTAGACACGGTGCCACCAAAGCAACTTCTTTCTCGTTGACCTCCATCCCTGCTCACCTGCCTTGCACCGCTCTGCCAGGCCCATCGCCCACAGGCTGACCCTTGGTCCGGACGGGGCTTGCCCTGGGAACAAGGGTTCCTTGGAGGGAGGATGCTCTGGGTCTCCGTCCTCTGCTCCCTGGGGAGCTCAGCCCTGCAGGCAGCACCCTGCCTGTGCCCAGGGTTGGGTGCTCTGTGCTGGGCTGGTGCCTGCAGGGCAGTGAGGGAGAAGGAGGGGACATCTCCCCTCTGCTCCATTGCTGGGATGATCCAGAGTAGTGGTCGGTGCAGGTGCGAGGTCTGGGTCTGAACCCCCCTGAAGGAAACAGCGGTTTAGTACAGGCTCCAGGACTACGGCCGGGTCCCACATCCAGCCCCTCACTTCTCCTTTTCAGCCCCAAAGCCCTTTTCACTTTCGTTTCACTTTGGTGTTACCTCCCCTCTGCCTGAGACCCGGCGAGGTATTTGCTTCAGGGAAACTGTCTGCAGCAAGCGTGTTTGAACAGCTTCTCTACAGGGTCAGGTATTTGGTCTATGTATATATATCTTTATAAAAAATCCCTCTAAGCAAAGGTATAGGTGCTGGTTGCTTGTGGGGAGCTCTCCTGCTCGGACATACCTAGTCGTCTCCTTCCTCCTTAGTGCCCTCAAAATGAACCGGTGGCTTCATTCAATGCAGCTGGGAGAGGCGGGGGGTTATTCGGGAGGGCTTGGATGCATGAGCCGAGGTAGATAGATGCTGAGCTTCAAGGCAACTTGGGATGAGAGAGAAACTGAAATCTTGTGGAAAAACACTGGGGGGAAAAACTGTTCTCGCTTGAAAAGACTTGATGAAGATGCCAAGCGGCTCCTGTATGGGTTTTGCTTTGCCCTGTGTCGCTGCGTGTCTGCAGCATCCCTCCCAGCGCCTCTGTCCTCGGGAGCCTTGTCATTTCAGGAGGTGCAAAACTTTGGGGACAAGTACCTTGTGTGGCAGGAGATGGCCAGCTGTGCTTTCAGGGAAGAGAGGAGCCCTAAGGCTCCCCAGGAGCTCCCCCGCTGCCCATCCCGCCATAGCCGCTCCGAGGAGGGGGGCTTGGGGTACCCCAGTGTGCCACAAGAGCCACACAGGGGCTTGGCCCCAAGGCCTGCTCTCTGCTTTTGAGGGTAAATGTGGCTGCTTTTTGGGTGTGAAAATGCAATGGGGGATCAGCTGGCTCCGCCAAAGCATATCCTTCAGTCAGGGGGTGATGCGGGAGAAGATGGCCAGGGGCGATGGAAGGAGGAACCTGGAGCAGACCTGAAGGAAAGTGAGCAACCGAACCAAGTGCTCAGCAAGTGACTACTGCCTCTGCAACGGAGCGGATGCTGAGCTGGGGGGATGCTGTGGAGAATCGCTCCGCTCAAACTCCCCTCCCTGCCCTGTGCTGGCTGCAGGCTTGATGCCTCACGCTGTGCCTCAGTTTCCCCTTTGGCAAATGAGGGTTTGCTTTTACCTGAATCCGTCCCCGGGCTGAGGCCGTGCCCGGTCAAGCATCCATGCGTGTGCTCAGCAGGCTCCTTCCCAAGCCTGCTTGCTTGTTGAGGTGCCAGGGGCAGTGGTAGCGTCTGACCCGGTGCTCTGTGTTCCAGGAGGGTTTGGCTGCTGGCCCTGTCCTGGGGAGCTGGGGAGCTCATCCAGAGGATCGGCTGTGCCGGCCCGGTGGCAGCGGGCTGGGCGACTGCCCTTGCCGAGGGAGCGGGAAGATGAGCAGAGGCACAGCCCATCTCCTGATGGCTCTCTTCATGGTGGCGGCGGCGATGCGCTACCCATCACGGCGGTCCGCCACTGACCTGGATGCCACCCCCAGGACAACGGTCACCTTTGATGGTAAGGGGGTATGGGTCTTGGTGGTGGCGGTGATGTTTGGGGTCTTGCTGGCACCGCGTTTGGTGTATTGTGACTGCATCCAGCCTTCACCAGCCCCCCAGAGCGGGGGGGCTCAGCATGGGGGGGGTGGCTACAGGGGTCCTCCTGTCCCCTGGGCTCCAGAAATCGGAGCTCGCATAGCTGGCTTGCTGTTGAGTGCCCGGAGTCAATGTGCCCCAAGGGATGGAGCAGGGCAAAGACATCTCTCCAAAAGCAAGGGGAGGAAAAGGACATGCAAGGAGTCAGCCTTGGCCAGCCCCTGGCCCTGCCCAGCAGCCCTTGGAGGGTGACCTGAGCCGGGCATCACACCTGGGCTCGGCTCTCGTGGCCCAGATAGTCAGCAGGGAGCTTTCTTCCATGATTTTCTCTGATTGCCACTGGGCTCTGTGGGCACTTGCCTCCAGCCTCTGTGGTGTCAGCCAGCCCTGCAGTATCATCGTGGCTTGAGCATCCACACGACTTCATTGACCTTCTTAGCAGAGCTCAGCTCGGCAGTGAACTGCGGGAGAGGATTTAATTTCCAGCTGGGATGCTCTTTTCTCCCCAGGCAATGCCTCCTTTCAGGAGGGTCATTCCCTCCCCAGCCGCCTCTGGAGTGCCAAGACCCACAGGACTTTCTCCTCCTGTGGTGGGAGGTCTGAGCCTGGCTTGGGGTCCCTCTGGCCAGGGCTGAGTCCCGCCTCGCACTTCTCAGCACCCCAGATTGGATGGTTTCTCTGGCTTGGTGGGCAGGGAGCGCCCAGCCTCACTGCAGAAGCCCTCTCTTTGCATGGCAGTTTTGCAGTTTTGGTTCAGGATTTTTGCATCCTTCCTTTTGGGTTGACTGGGTTCAGTTTGGAGCCATGGTCACTGCTGGCGTGTTTTCTCTTCCTCTACTGGTTCCCCAAACAGCGTGGCAGGTCCATGCTGGGCACGGATGTTGCCGCTCCCACCCCTGAGCTGCTCTTCTAATTAGCAGGAAAAAATTTCCCCTGTGAGCCTGAGCCCAATTACTACATTTCGCCATCTCCCTTCTCCCTTTCCTCCTGCCATAACTGCTGGCACCATCTGCTTGATAACTTCAGTGGGTGCCTCCTGGCTCCATCCTCTGTCTTCTCTCAGTGGTTTGCACCGTGCCTGCCCTGGGGTCCCCCCTCAGCCCCCCATTCCCTTTGCAGAGCTGTGGGGCGTCCGGCGCTTCAGCACGTACACCCTCAACTACAGCACCCTGCTGCTGGAGGACGACCGGGGCATCCTCTACGTGGGTGCCAGGGGAGCCATCTTCGCCCTCAACTCCAGTGATGTGACTGACGGCTCCCACCGCACGGTGAGCCCAGCCTCTGCCCACTGCTGGCTGGTGGTCCCCTCCTGTCCCACACTGCCCAGTACCTGCCCGAATTGTGGCCACCCTATCACTGCTTATCCTCCCATTAAGCATCTCAGGCCTTGCCTGGAGGTGCTGTCTCCAGGTCTGTCCCCAGATCCCCTGTGGACACCTCGTCCTTCTCCCCAGCCAGGCAATGTGGGGACAGCGGTGGGAGGTGTCCCCAGGCATTTCAGGGACACCCCGGCAGGACGAGGGGCAGGGGGGGAAGCACACCCCTTTGCTCCCCCTGGGAAGGACACTCCAAAATCTTCCAGGCTCCTGCAGGTGCTCTGGGGTTTCTACCTGCAGGTCGGGTTGTGGAACCGTTCTTGCCCTGGGTCAGAGGGATGCAGGTGGGGTGCTATCTTGTGCGCTGAGCTGTCCCTTCTCTAAATAAAAGAGAGGATTTTAGCATCTCTGACGGCTCTGGCAGAGGCCAGCAGTGACGGGGGGCTTATGCAGTGACAGTCCCTTTTCCCTTTGCAGATCCACTGGGAAGCCTCCCCGGAAAAGCAGATGGACTGCCTGCAGAAGGGCAAAAACAACAAGGTAGAGCCGGTGGGTGGGTGTGAGGTGCCGGGGGGGGTCCACCGCCACTTTCCCTGGCTGGTGACGCCTGTCCTCCCCCTCTGCAGACCGAGTGCTTCAACCACGTGAGGTTTCTGCAGAGGCTGAACAGCACCCACCTCTACGCCTGTGGGACCTACGCCTTCCACCCACTCTGCGCCGCCATTGTGAGTACCGCTCAGCCCCACGGCTGTCACCTGTCCCCTGCCACCAGGTCACCCCAGGGTCATGCAGCCCCCATCCTCTCCCACCATTTCCACCTGCAGCTCCACTCCCTTTCTGCCCCCATCTCAGCCCCTCCCCAGCTCATGGTGGAGGCAAGTGACCCCCAGGCTGGGGTGGGTCGGTTTGGGGACGCATCCGCTGTGATGCAGGTGCCCAAAGTCCCCACCCCGGTGCTGGGGTTGCACTTTGACCCCACAGCGAGATGGCCAGGGGAAAGATCATTGCTGGGGGGGGGATGCGTGGGCTCAGCGGGGTGGGACGTGCCAGCACTGGAGCTGGTCCCCAGCCCCTGCTGTTGCAGGGTCCCTTCCCAAAGCAGGGGCTGCAGACTGGCTGGTGGCTGGTGGCAAGTGTGGCTGGGGAGGGTGAAGGTGGCTGGGGAGGGTGAAGGTGGCAGGGCTGACTCAGCAGCTCCTCCCCAGGGATTTCCCAGGCCAGGTCGGGGGTCCCCACGTGGCCATGACTCACAGCAGGGTGGTGGGAGGCAGCCACATCTCCCGTCAGTGGGACTTTCACCCCCGTGCGGTGGCTCCTTAGTGACTTGGCTGCCCTTTGCTCACCTCCCTCCCTGAGCTGGGGGGCAAAGAGGCCTGGGGCTGTGTCCCCAGCATGGCCAGGGAGCCCCAGAGGGCCTGTGCCCATTCCCACGGCCGTGCCACCTGTCCGGTTTGGCCATTGCACACCCGGGGAGTCAGGCAAAGGAGTTGCCGAGCTGGAAGGGCCCCGTCGTTATTTGATGTGCTTTGAACTGTGAAACCCCAAAGAAAATAACTCCTGCCGTGACAGGGATGTCACCCGGGGGGACCCAGCCCGGCTGGGCAGCGTCTGCTGGCCAGGCACAGCCCAGGAACACTGGCTGCGACGGTTGGCTCCTGCCCAGTGCCCACACGATGCCAAAGTGGGGTGCTGGGGCTCCCCTTCCCCCCTGAGCCCTCTCCCTGCTCTTGGCTGGGGGCTCTGGTGTCCGTGTGGTTTCTGACCGGCTGGAGCGTGCTGGGGGGGTTGTATTGCCCGGACAAGGGCACGGCCACAGGCATCGCTTTGTCCCCACTAGCAGCCTTTGCAGAGAGCCTGGGGCTGGCAGGCGAGGCGGGTCTGTCCCCTCCTGTCTGACCTGGTCCCCCATTGCCCTCAAGGATGCTGACAGGTTCACATTGCCGTCCCACTTTGAGGAAGGCAAGGAGAAGTGCCCGTACGACCCTGCCCGTGGCTACACTGGCCTCATCGTGGGTAAGCAGCACCTTTCCCAGGGCTGGCAGGGACATGCGGGATACCAACGACCCTGGTCCCATCCCCAGCACCCCCATGCGGGGTCCCCAGCCAGGTGGGGTCTGCATGCAGGGCCCTTAGCAAGCCAGGACTTGCTCCTCCTACTACTACTACTTCTCTGCTTGGGGCACGGGGATGCTGGTGGCTTTTGGGGCTGTCCCTGCTGTCCCTGGGATGCATGGCCGTGCTGATGGGTATCTGCCCTGCCCAGATGGTGGCTTGTACACGGCAACGCGCTATGAATTTCGGAGCCTCCCTGACATCCGGAGAAACCTGCACCAGCGGCCACTTAAGACAGAGGAGTCCCCGCTGCACTGGCTGAATGGTGAGCCTTCTCTGTCTCCCAGGACTAGTGTCACAGGCTGTGGGACGCTGTGCATCGCCACCACTCCCACAGTGGTCGCCAATCTCTGCCTCTCATTCCACGTCTCCCAGATGCCGAGTTTGTGACCTCTGTGCTGGTCCGGGAGAGCAAGGACAGCCCTGTGGGCGATGACGACAAAATCTACTACTTCTTCACGGAGCGAGCGGGTGAGGAGACCACGTCTTTCTTCGACAAGAGCCAGGTGGCCCGGGTGGCCCGGGTGGCCCGTGTCTGCAAGGTAGGCATGTCCCCAGCCACAGGAAGCCAAGCACCGCTCCTCCTGGTGCGGGGGCCGCATGCCTGCACCTTGGGGGAAACTGAGGCACAGGCAGAGAGGGGCACACACCCCACCAGCCTGTGCAGAAATGCTCCCTGCACTCTCCCAGAGCGACGTGGGGGGGAAGAAGATCCTGCAGCGCAAGTGGACATCCTTCATGAAGGCACGCCTGGTCTGCTACATCCCCTACTATGAGGTGTTGCGCAGTGTCTGCAGCCTGGACGGGGGTGGCTGGGCCAGCACTGTCTTCTACGCCGCCTTCACCCTCTCGGCACAGTGGTGAGCGGGGCAGCCGCCGAAATGGCTGGGGCTAACAGTCTACGGCACGGGGGGGACCGGAGATGCTCGAGCTGATGTACAGGCAGGTGCAGAGCACCTGGGGGTGCATCGGTGGGGAGCACCCGTGTGTCTGCTCGGGCTCAGGTGGGGCTCTGCCCCCCCAGGAGGACCATGGAGGCCTCGGCTGTGTGCCGCTACAGCATCTCGGCAGTGCAGCGTGCCTTCGAGGGGCCCTACATGGAGTACCAGGACTCGGCTCGCAAGTGGTCCCGATATGACGGTGCAGTGCCTGAGCCCCGGCCTGGCTCCGTGAGTGCCTGGGGGTGTGGGGCAGGGGGGGTGTGGGGTGTCCGCATTCCCCCCTGACCCCCATCTTCCCTGGGCAGTGCATCACGGACCGCTCCCGCAGGAAGGGCTACAACTCCTCGCAGGACCTGCCCAACAGCGTCCTGGACTTTGTCAAGCTGCACCCGCTCATGTTTGAGGAGGTGAAGCCAGCCGATGGGGAGCCGCTGCTGGTGAAGAAGAACGTGGCGTACAGCCAGCTGGCCGTGGACAGAGTGCGGGCCCTCGACGGCCGCTCCTACGATGTGCTTTTCATGGGGACGGGTGAGCACAGGATGAATTTGCCAGGTCTCTGCTGGGCACGGGGGAGACACCCCACACTCCCTCCTGACCCCCCTGCACTGTGTGCTCTCCAGGAGATGGCTGGATCCACAAGGCCGTGGTGGTGGGCTCCAGCATCCACATCGTGGAGGAGGTACAGGTGTTCAGGGACCCACAGCCTGTGGAGAGCCTGGTGATCTCCCACACCCAGGTGAGGGGTGGAAGAAGTGGGGGGACACCACACGTGGCACGTTTGTGCTGCAAAGCTGCCATTGGGCTGTTTGGGGAACAGGGGGTACATGACTCCTAGGTCACCCCAGTGTGGGATACACACCGGAGCCCAGTAGGGCAGCCTGGGGGTCAGGGACCAGTTTGGTTCCCACCTCCTCGCCAAGCGCCAGCTGCAGCCATCAGCACTGACTGCAGCTGGGGGCCCTTCCCCATGCACCCCCACCAAGGGAGAGCTGTGCTGTGGGGCTGGGGGGGATCTCTGGGCACCGCAGGGCACCCCACAGCCCAGCCACCCCATGCCAGCGCAGTGCTGAGCCAGCCCTTTCTCCCCCAGAGGAGCCTGTACGTGGGGGCAGCCAGCGGGATCCTGCAGGTGCCTCTGGCCTCCTGTGCCAGATACGTGTCCTGCTACGACTGCATCCTCGCCCGGGACCCCTACTGCGCCTGGGACGGCAGGGCCTGCCGTGCCACCGCCACTGCAGACAGGTAGGGATGGGCCGCCTGTCCCTGGCGGGGTCCCCAAGAGACTTCCACCTGCCCTGTGCCATGCTGTCGCACATCACCCTGTGGCACAGTTGCCCCCGTGCCACCCCCAAGGGTCTGACAGCTGGTGGCGGGTCTCCCGGTGGCCATGACCCAGTAAGGGTGGGTTCAGCTGGGGCTGTATGGCTGAAGCCCCCCCATGTCTTGCAGCACAGGGCTGGTGCAGGACATTCAGAGCGGCAACGAGGGATGCTGGAGCAGCTTTGGGCGTGGTGAGTGTGCTGCCCCTTGTGACCACGGGAGATGCCAGCATCCGGCGTCCCTTAGGGTGGCTGGGACCGGTGCGAGGCAATACATACGTGTCCCTGCAGGCTCCCTGCCGTGGAGGAACCGGACGGTGTTGCAGGGAGATGATGTGCTGCTGCCCTGTGACCAGCGCTCCAACCTGGCACGAGCCGTCTGGCTGCTGAATGGCAGCGAGGCGCCAGGTGCGGGGCAGGACCGCCTGCGCGTCGGGGTGGATGGGCTGCTGGTGACGGACACGCTGCCCCAGCACAGTGGCGAGTACCGCTGCTACGGGGAGGAGCGGGGTCTCCGGACGCTGCTGGCCGCCTACAGCCTCACCGTGCTACCTGAGCTGCCCCATGGCCCCACAGCCGCCCCACGGCCCCATGCTGCCAGCCAGGCAGCCGGTGACATGAAGGTGGCTTACATCTCTGCCATCGTCGCCCTGGTGGTGCTATGCGCTGTGCTCAGCGCTGGCCTCCTCTACATGTCCTGCCTGGAGAAGCGCAAGGGCAAGTATGTCCTGGGGGAGCCACGGCCATCCAGTGTGGAGCTGCAGACTGTGTCAGCCAACTGCCTGCGCAAGGGCCACCCAGAGGAGGAGGAGGAGGAGGAGGAAGAGCTCGCCTACCCTGATGGCTGCCTGAGGATCATCCCTGGTGAGGCGCCCACGGCTGCCACCTCGCCAGTGAAGGAGCTGCTGGCAGCCGTGCCCCCGCTGCCGCCACCACCGCCACTGCCAGCTGAGCTCACCAACGGCATGGGGGCTCTGCCCAACGTCCTCCGCAAGATGAATGGCAACAGCTACATGCTGCTGCAGCAGCAGGAGGAGCCGCTGGCCTCGCCACTCTACAACACGTCCTTCACCGAGGAGCTCAGCAAGATCCTGGAGAAGCGGAAACACACACAGCTGGTGGAGAAGCTGGATGAGAGCTCCGTGTAGGGGCTGGGAGGGGGGTCCTGCCAGCGGGACCCTCCTCCCCTCCAGACCCTTCTCCCCGCCCCCTGCCAGCAGTGTTACAAGACTCAGGCAAAACTACCTCCTGGACGGCAGAGCTGGGCCGGGCCCGGGCTTGGCCGTACCTTTGGCTTTTCATCCACTTTTGAGACTCACTGTACAGAAAAAAAGAAAAGAAAAAGAATCTATTTAAATTTGGGAGCTCTATTTATGTATAAAAACCCACCGATGGTGGCCACGAGCTGGAGGCAGGAGCTGGTGCCTGGCTAAAGGTGGACACCAGGGGGAGGGAGTTTCTGTCTGTCTGTCCATCCAGGCATGAGATGTTGTGGACGTGTGGACTCGGCCTGCCCTGCTGTGCATCCCTCAGCGCACAGGAGCCGGACAGCTGCTGAGAGGTGGGTGAGGAATGGGGAGGAGGGGCTGGGCGCTGCCCCAAGGTGCCTGTGTCTCTCATAGGGTGTGGGGTCCCTTCCTGGCATGGGGCATCTCACGTTGTGGGGACTTGGTGGCTGCCAGCCCCTGCCTGCTCTCCCATGTCTGCCCCCCCAGGGTTTCCTCTCTGGGAGAGGACGATTCGGCGAGGGACTGAGCCAGGGCACGGAGTCCGATGTCCCTGAACGCCCCAGAGCAGCTGATGGAGTGGTGCATGCCCACTGTTGAGGAGGCCCCAGGTGAAATGGAGGGCTGGGTGGCCTGGGGAGGTGGCACGCTTGGGGCCTCTGACCCTGACAGGGCTCTGCCCACTTCCCCCAGGGCACTGCAGGGGAAGAGCGGGATGCAGCAGCAGCCAGCAAGATGCAGCAGCAGCCAGTGCCATGCCCTGCAGCCTGGCAAGGAACCAGTGCAGCACCCACGTCTCCCTGGCATCTGCAGTGCCCCCATGTCCCTGGACACGTTTCTGGCCTCCTGTATGTGGTGCTGTTGGAGAACTGGAGTTCAGGCACAGCCCTGTCCCCTGTGGAACAATGTGTGGGAGAAGAAATGTCCTCATGCAGTAAGGAGAAGCCTTGGACCAGGGCCTGCCCCCATCTGGGGCCTCTGGCTCTTCATGGCACTTTCCAGGGGCTGCCACTGTCGCTGAATTCCCCCAGCTACCTCTGCTCCTGCTGCCTCCTGGGGGAACCCGAGGGACTGGGGTGACAAAAGCATCTCACACCCCAGGGACAAGGTGGCAACACTAGAGAAGCTGGGGAGGGACAGACTTGTAAGGGTATGTATCCTCCCCTGCATTCCTCACCAGCACCTCCAGGATCAAGGCATTGCCTGGAGCTCAGCTCTGCAGGAGGAGCAGCAGCGGTGCAGCAGACCCTGGGGTCCTTAACAAGCTGAAGCCCAGGCTCTCCTGCCCTGGAAGAGCGAGGCTTGGCGGGAAAAAGCGAGCCGCATGCCTGGGTTCTCCCATCCTGCCCCCACCCTTGTTTTTGCTGCAAGGGGGGGGCAAGCCACCCCCCAAGGAGGGGCATCACCCTCCATGCCTGGCAGCCCTCGTTCACAGCCCCACATGTCCCCCAGCAATAAACATGGCTCTGTCTGGATGTGGCGTGGCAGCGTCTCTCTGCGGGCAAGAGGAGAGATGGATGCGGAGGCATGGGGTGGAGGCTTTATTGGGGCTGCAGGCGCGGTCCCTGGACAGTGAGGGCAGAGGGTTTGTTGGTGAGGGGGTGCCACTGGCCCTGGATGCTGGGGTTGTCGGTGTGGAAGGGCTTGCGGATGCG
>VZSZ01009403.1:0-18535 GCA_013398815.1 Ibidorhyncha struthersii | reverse complement strand
GTGGCCAGCAGGTCGCGGGCCCCTGTTCTCTGCCTTGGTGAGGCTCCATCTGGAGTATTGTGTCCAGTGCTGGGCTCCCCAGTTCAAGAAGGACAGGGAAGTGCTGGAGAGGGTCCAGCAAAGGGCTACAAAGATGATTAGGGGAGTGGAATATCTTTCTTATGAGGAAAGACTGAGGGACTTGGGTCTTTTCAGTCTGGAGAAAAGCAGACTGAGGGGGGATCTTATCAATGCTTATAAATACTAAAAGGGAGAGTGCCAGGAGGATGGGAGCAGTCTTTTTTCAGTGGTGCCCGGTGATAGGACAAGAGGTAATGGGCAGAAACTTGAACGTAGGAAGTTCCGTCTAAACGTGAGGAGGGACTTTTTTACTTTGAGGGTGGCAGAGCACTGGAACAGGCTTCCCAGAGAGGTGTTGGAGTCTCCTGCACTGGAGACATTCAAAACCCACCTGGATGCCATCCTGTGCAACCTGTTGTAGGTGACCCTGCTCTGGCAGGGGGCTTGGGATAGATGATCTCCAGAGGTCCCTTCTAACCCCTATTATTCTGTGATTCTGTGAAAAGACGCTATCCTGAAAGAAAACAGGATTATTCTAATACAAATCAAAAATCCACTTTATCCCTAGAAATATATTGTGACTGCTATTTCACCAACTGCTGGGAGACACCTATTTTCTTAAAGATACGGTTCCCTACAATAAGTGAGGGTGGGGTTGTCTTTACAAACTTAAAACAGTGACCAACTGTCATTACTATTGACTTTAATCCAGAAAATAATGTCACTATGGTCGGCAGGCGATTGAGTTTTACCTGTACTCAAAACATTTCACTTCACAGGCAAAATATAAGAAGAAATCCTAAATTATTACTAATAGTAGTGTTCCTTTTACTACTTAAGTTGTGGAAGTCCCTAGAAATTCAACTGAATATCAGCTCAGTGGGTAGAAAACTAATGAATATTTATGTCCTCACAATTTACAAACTAGCATCCACCATCTCAGAATCACAATGAACAAAAAATGCTGAAAGCTTTGCTCACTGGAAGCTTTACTGTGAGCTTCTGTCTCCCTTTTTTCTATGAACTTCCACATACTCCTTTTCATCAAGAAGAGCTTGTTAATCAGACACATGCACAAACCATGAAACAACAATCTTTATGCAGCTTTCAAACTGTTGGCTCTTTTTTTTTTCCAGTGAGAAATTGAATTTAGAGCATACAGCTACTGCCTAATAAAATTGAACTCACTTACAGTCAGCATAGTCATATGTCTTAAACAAATACATTGTGAAAATCCGTAAACATCAGACACCAGGTTTCCAGGACACTGAAGCATTTTGTGGAGAAAAAAAAAAAGGATTTAATAAAATGGGCAAAAATGGATCCATCATTTCTAACTAGCCTGTGCAGCTTGCCCTAAAAATTGTGGCACTAACTGTAATTACTAGCTGTAATTACTGTGGGATAGAAAGTGTACGTCAGGGAGGGGGGAACCCTTCAACCCTTCAGAAATTATCCTCTCCATTCCAAAAGGGTCCTCCAGTGTCCTAGGACTGCAAGGTAGTATCCTGACCTCAGGGGAAATTACAGAAAAAACCCTGGCAGTCAGTTGAGAACAGCTGAGGCTCCTGTGCACTCCTGGAGCAGTGTCACCCATTTGTTTTACAGAGCTATCAGAAAAGCTGCCATATGACAACCAGATCCTAATTTCTCCCATGTTTGTTTTTACTCCGCCTCTCTTCAGAGGCAATAGGCAAAGGCCCAGATTTATAGGGTATTTAGGGGAAGATAGATAGAAAATCATTACATTTTCAAAATTACTCAAAACCCAGACTCTCTGAAGTACATAAGCATTGAAACTGTGTTCCTAAACTTCCTTCTATTACAGAGCTAATAATTGGGAATGGCTGTTCTTATTACCCACTGGCATATGCACAGTTCCCTTATTCCATGGGCTCCTTCTCTAACTGCTCCATTCATCCATCTATCCTTCCTCCATGTCTATTATCTCAACCCATTTCCTGCAGCTCTGCCTGCCTCATGGACTGTGTTTTTCATCATCTTCTATTTCCACAATTCCTCCCCTTTTCCTTCACGACTTCTCTGCTGAACGGCTTTTTTGTTAACACTCTTCACTTTCTTTTTTTTTCTCCTTCTCTCACTGTGTCCTGATATCACTCTTTCTTCCCGCCCCTCCAACAAAAATAGTTAAGTTGGAAAATTCCCTTGTAATATTTTCCCTGTTCACTTACATTTTTGCTTAGGTGCCTGTGACCTAGACAGAATATTTGGATAGAGGGACTTCTGGTCTGATTCAGCATGGCCATTGCTATCTGTGGTTTTCATGAAAGGCCAAAGCACTATCCTAGCTTTCCCTTTCTCTCTTGAGCTCAGCTGCTGTAGATGGCATAAATACACAGAGCTCCCTGAACAGCACTTGAGACACAAGGCATAAAAGCAGGAGCCATGCAAGGTAGAAATCAGCAAGAGTAAAGCAGTGAACACTTACTTTATTTTGTGGGGTTCGTCAAATGTAAAGTGCTTCCTTGCAGGAAGAAGTCAAGATTATTATCCAAGGGGCTATCAGGTAAAAATTCCTGGAGTCAAGTAACACCTCAGGTTAGCAGTCATGATTTCTCCTCTTATGGGCCTGAGTCCAGCATATCAGCAGGACCTCTAGTCCCAGAGGAGGAGGGGAAGGGATCAGCTGGCATGAAAGATTACAGCATGGTCCAAATGAGTTGGACCCTCTGAAGCAGCTCAGGATTTGGCTCCTGGCTTTGAACTGAGGAGTCTTGATAGTGCTGAGATTCTGAAGAACCTCCACCAAGAAATTAGAAAGCTCCTGCCATGCCATTTCAAAACAAAACCAGGATGAAGTGTTTGGATTTATGCAAAAGCTTCTCTCCAAATAATCAATGTTTGAAAGAATCAAATATTTCCCTGAAGTCCCCTCAGACAGTCCCATTCTGGATGAGTAACGAGAAATTAATCATCCTGTCAGAATAAACGCTGTGAGACCTTTTAGTCGTGCTCACCCCTTTCTCCGTAATAGATTTTTGTCAGTCATTCAACTAGATCTCCCAAAAGACAGTGCTGCATCCCGGCTCCTGCCTTTTGTGTGGTCTTTTACTCCAGCTGGGACTCGTTCCTCCATCCCTTGGCATGTCAGGAGTCAATCACGCGTCGCAGGAGCCTGGCCCATCACGCCTGCCTTGCCCCCACTGACAGCCACACTGCAGCGCGGCACCGACTCTTCATTAAGTCAGCGTTGATCCCAGTCTTACTGCAGCTGATACCCAGCATCTCCCTGACACAGGCAGTCACGGCTGGTGCATCTGTGGGGTTTTAACCATTTAGATGGATAAATACAAGACTAGCGGAATATTACAAGATCAGGGCATTAACAAACAAACGTTGTCACAATCATATGAATTTATTTACATCACACATATTTCTGCTAAAGTTGAGATCACAGTATAATTAGAAATGCAAGGAAGAAAAAGGAAGAAGTAACATGTCTTTTCTGTCCTTCCAAGACAATTTTTCCTTGTTATAAAGACTTGTGCCAGCTGAAAGAACATGGAGTTTTTCTGTAGTTACAAAATCAGGATGATGGGTTTAATCTCCAGGGAACACATGCAATTTTATATTTTTGATGTATTATATTTTAATTCCTTTTTCAACAATCAGTAACTCAACAGAAGCTTTTTATCTTTGTATTATTGTCTTCATTTCTCTATAACATGCATGCAGCTTCCATTCATTTACAAACACTTTCATTTGAGTGAACCGTCATCCATCTTTAATTATCAGCCTATATTTGAAGTGAATCTGGGAAGACTGCTGAGGGGTACAAACCTTGGCTGAAGAAAGATAGACAGATCTGTGGGTTAACCTTTGCACCTCTGGTGGGAGAAGACAGGAGGAAGATGAGTTATAAGGCAAATAACTCTCAAATTTAAAAAATACCATATGTGCAGATTGCGGATGCTTGTTAACCTTTGAAGTGTTGCTAGGGGGAGGAAGAAATCTTTTCTTTCCTTCCAGGATTCTGTAGGCTTTCATGTCTCACCTACTTCAGCTGAGAATGCAATGTAGGAGTGGACTGTTGTGTAAGTGAAAAGGGGCTGCACTTGTGCGAAAGTCCAAGCTGTGACACTAACTGTGATCCAGGCATGGGTCAAACCTAGTCCAGAAGCAGCCTCATTGGCAACACCTTGGCGTTTGTCAGCATCCCAATTCTTGTTGCCATATCAGGTTGCCAAATTCAGAAGATGCAGTTGTAAGTCTGTGGCTCTGCCGTTCAGGCAGCGGAGAAAGGCTATATCTCAACTTGGTGGACAAAGGACATTTCTGAGCTCCTGGGTGCCCAGGTGAATTCTTCAGCTGTGTCACAACCTCTTACCAGAGTAGAATTTGGGGGTTCAGGTAGTTATCTTTGCATTAACTCAGGTGGTAAGAACAGCCGTGACACAGCCTGGATGACAGCTATTGTTCATGCCAACCAAAACTTCAATTAAGATGGCTGAGTGACCAGGACTCTGAAGTGTGCAGTGAAGCACATCCCCCTTTCCATCTAACTGCAGCCTCTGGGTTTCGGTCTTGCTAATGACTTGAAACAGGTTAAATCCTGTCCTCATCAAGTTCAAGACTCTGATTTGGAATTAAGATCTAAGGTTTCATCTAAATCTAACATTAATAAAACTAAGAAAATAGTGATGTATTAACTTAATTTGGGTTAGTTAAGTATTAGGGCAATTTCTGTTTCATTCAAGCCCAGTTGAATACCCAGGTAGAACATTAATGCATCTTAATCTCTGATCAGTCTTAGCCTCGTAAAACCAGCATTGGTTCAGACTAGTCAGCTGATGTGTCAGAATTATTCTGCACAGATGTGCTGTAATGAATTATTTTTCCTCTCTCCAGATAATATAAAAAAACACTTTCTAGTGATGCCAGTCAGTAAATTTATGAGGCAATCTGTAGTTTTCCTTTCCATTAGCAGGTATATAAGCCACCGTTGCAGACATCCCCTGTCTTTTTATAGTAAAATCTCACCTTTCTTATGGCAGCAAAAATGAAACCAAACAATTCTTCATCAGCTCCAGCCTGTGCAAAATGCTCTAACTCCAGTACAGAGCTCACAAATTTTGTGTTACAAACTATTAACAAAATTCTATCTCACCCAAATGAGCTCTTTTACTTTCAGAAAAAGACAGTCCTCTATGGATGCTTTCAATCAGAGCTTTTAAACTCCTAAAGTCCCACCGCATCTCTACTGTAATTGTAGGAGGGATCATTGGAAGTTGCGCACTGTTGAAGTTAAGTAAGAGCAAGAGAGATGCTAAAGATTTTTGTGAATTAGGTAAGGAATACAAAATGGAAGATCCTATAAACGAGATGAAAGAAAACTGTAGAAGGGAAACATATATGTCTCTTTGGTCTGCCTAGTAATTCAACCTTAACACGTGTGAATAAAATTTTAATGAAAAATTAATTTAATAAATAACTTTAAATGAAATTTTGAAGGCACTTTGTACAAAGCATATGCATAAACCTTTGCTGTGCTAGAAGACTTCACTGAACTTCTGGAATAAACTAAATTCATACACTAGCTTACTCCTAATTGTGGTTTGTGAACAGTATTTATAGATGCCAGGCCACCATCTCTGGTTTGCCTCTGTCTGAAGTACAAATAGAAAACTGTGTCTTTTTCCACTGCAAACCAAAGATGTTTAATGCTGCTCTTTTAATATTGGCTGATCTGACCTATGCTTCAACGTTCTTTGCAATTCCCCTGAGATGTAACATGCCAAAAATGTTGTAGCACGTGTCAGTCAACTACATGATTCCTAAAGCGCTAATTCTGATTGTTGTTTAAAGACATATTTCTCCATTAAAATACCACAACTGCTTGTCAGACGTGTTTTTTTTTTGTTTTGTTTTATATGCTAAAGTAAATATAAAGAAGAATATATTGCTTTATCTACTTATCTTCCCCTCAAGGAGTGGCAGACACCTCAAACTCATGGAATTGCGCATCTATTGGAAATCTTCCCACAGAGATGGCAGCAGTATATGTGGTACCTATGTACTTGCATTTAATGTAATTGTATTAAAAGATGTCTGTAGCAAGGTCTTATTATTAAAAAAAAAAAAAAAGCAAAGCACTGAACAGGAATATTTACTATAATTTTGGCTATGCACAGTTCAACTAAATTTTTGAGATTTTCATTTCATGAGGGAGAATGGAAAAGCTTCCTTATTTCCTTAGATTTTTACTCCTAGAATTAACAAGGAAGAGAGAGGACTGGCTGCAATCATTCTTCACAGCAGTGCACTGTAAAAATTATAATAATACTTAGAAACCAGTAATGGCAATATTTTTTTATACTTTGTAATGGGAACACCACAAATACATCCGCCTCTATTAGCAGTTGGCTATGCTAGTGGACCAAAGCAAGTGACTGAAAAGTGTAACATTCTGAAGATCACTGAGATCAATTAAGCATTATAAATTGGATTCTGTTTTGCTTCAAATAATTGTCTTCTCTCTATCAAAAATATTCTTCCAGTTTCTAAAGGGGAAATCTAGCAGTTTAGTTAATTCATTTTTCTTGTTATGTTGCAGAACTTGCTCTTGCAGACTGAGCTGCATAACCCAATGACGTCAACAAATTATCTCAAGCACATCTTGAGCAGTTCTGCATATTTCAGCACAAGTTTTCCTTGAAAAGATGACTTACATAGATCCATCTACAAGAAGACTCTCCTTTGGGGAGTTTTGCTTTAACAGACACTTAGCTGTCTCACGAAATAGAGACAAACTTGAACCTGAAAGAATGTTCTTTTAAAATGGTGCTAGAGGATTATTACTGAGGAGAGCAGGAAGAGGGAGAAAAGCATGCCTGGAAAACATTACTGCTGGTCACTGGTCTGAACTACTTCGAGAAGAATTTTTTCATTCACTTGAGCAGATCTTTTTCTCCAGGTATTCTGGAGATTGTACAGATTTAAAGCACTTTCAGGTCAAGATTTGGTTCTGTTTTGCAATTTCCATTTTTTCAACAGAACATTCACACAGCTACATAGAGCTTTGCTAGAGACCAAAAATAATTATTATTCATGGTTTTGACAAGTTGAAGAGTAATTACTTCAGAGATTTAATTCCTTCTTAAGCAAACTGTCTCATATGCTTTGCTTCTGTAGCAACCAACATGTTTTCAATCCATATCAGAATTTGTGAACAAGGTCTTGTGTTTGATGACATTAATTTCATTTTCAGGACAGCTGTTTATTCAGGGGGGCAGCTGAGAGTGTGTGTGTGTGTTACACTCTTTTTTTTTTTTTTGAAAGATAGGTGAGATTTTCACATAATCACTTCCTTTGGGGATTTGGAGTTTCAGGAAACTTTGAAACTTTGCACTGGATGCTTTGTCTAGCATGCAGTGGGCATCCAGTTCATCTTTATGTCTACTGTGATCTGGAAAGAAATACCATCTGTCTGACAGCACATGATAGCTGAATTCCTCCTACCTCACCTGCATGTGGCTAATTGTATCAAAGTCATTATTGCCCAGTCCAAGTTATTGAAAAGGGACAAGACCTAAGGTCTTTAATTAGTTTAATTTGGTCTGACATGTCTGTTTCAGCTTACTAGCTCCTCTTCTGCCTGTAAATGGTTAGAGGACGTGGACAGATACATTAACAGTGAGCTGCCACTATATTCAACGTACCCCAAACCTGGCATGCACGCCCCCCCTCCCCGAACCTGAGTAAAATCTCAGGTAATCAGAAGAGCTTGGTAGCATGGTGGTAGCACATCCAGAGATATCAAAACACTCAATAAGCACAGATAAACTGAACTTTAGCATCCTATTGCTGTATTCATTAGAAACAGTTAGATATTACTAGATTAGTAATTGTTTCTGGACTTCCTTGCTTCCCATTTGAATGCCAGAATAAACACCCAGAGATCCAAAAAAGCTGCAGGAGTGGAACTCTCTGGAAATTCGATCCTGCCCATGGCGGTGGCAGGCTGCGCTAAGCCAAGGCTGCCCTGTGGCTTCACCCCTTCGGCTCTGACCTTGCATGCGCTCAGCACAGGCACAGGGCTTCTCCAGCGTAGCTGTTTCTAGAAAAGGACAGAAATAAGCATTACTGCTGCCCTGCCTTCCCTCCACCACAAACAGCCCAGCAGGCATCTGAGTGGCAAGGACTTGTCAAGCCTTCCTTCATCAATAGTGAAATGGAAATCTTGAATGCCATTAAAGAAGATTTTTTTACATTTTCACCAGGCTGTAACAAGCGTTTCCACTGTTCGTTTGCGTTAATGTTGCAAGATAGGGTGTAACCTGTAGACTAACTAATTAAATGCTCTTTGATTTTGAGTGAAGTGTTTGGTACAGTTTAGACAACAGAGTCTAATTAGGACTGGATGTTTAATGGAACTAAAGACCCATGAAAAGCGAAAGGTGCTGAAATAAAAAGTCACTGAGAGAGATGTGAAGATAAATGAGAGGAAAATAAGGAAAATAAAATAACCCTTTGCTGTGCTAGAAATACCATTCCCTCAGAAAAACCTATATTAATTATGAAAAATTGATGAAATCCCATCCACCCAAATATCCAGCTGTTTAGGGTAATATAACGGAAAGCTATCCAAAACACATTATGTCAGCAAGCAACACATTAAGGTATTTCACGCTATCTCACTGCATTTCATTTCTTCCAGGCAACAAATTCACCCCAGTATTTTTACAGTGGAATAAGAAGTCTGTATGTATTGCTTTGTGCGCTATGATTCACAGCCTCTCAGCAGGAAATAGAATGTTTGCCTTAGCAGCACCTTCTTCTGTCAGTAAATGCAGCCAATTTTTGGTTTTCCTTGGCTGAGAAAAATGTATATGCAACTTTCTACCAGTATGTAGTTAAGTCCATAAACTTAAAAAAAAAATTAAAAATCTCAATAGATGGGCCTACAGTGTAGCTTTAAAACAATAAACTTTTATTCAAAGCATGTGTCCTCTCTAAGAAGGGATTAAGCTGAATGGTTTAGGAATAACAGTCTAGATTGCATCCTCAGCTCTGCACTAATTACGTGACACCATCATCTGCTGAAGACGTGGGAGCAAGGTGTACCAAATCAGCGCTAAAAGCCATGGCCAATTTAATTTTTCAGCACCTCTGGTTCCCAGGCACCACCTTTTTTTTGCAACAGGGAATTAGTTTTAGTTTTAGGGTTTGCTTTGGTGGAGCTCTTGGGTTTTTTCTCTTTTCTTTCAGTGTATTTTCAATTTATTTATCCTGAAGGAAAGAAGGTGAACAGTAAAGTCAGGAGACTTCACATTGTATACACTACCACCACTACTAGCTGAATAGGGGTGGGGTTTTTGTTAAAAAAAAGGCTGCTAGAGCAATTGCAGTACAAACACAGATGCCTTAATTCTGCAGCAGGAACCTGTCAGTGAACATAGAGTCCAGCCCTGGCTTTCTAAGAAGTAACATTTGGGTAATGATGTGCAGCATCCCTATCCGGTGGTGTGTAGTAGGGCAAGGATGCCTCCAAGGGCAAAGCATGCCGAGGAGGGACGTGTGCCCTGTGCTGTGCCGCAGGCTGCCGGGGAGCGTAGCTGTGATATGGGTTGGTGCAATGCAGAAGCGGTGCCCTGGCCCCTGTCAGACATGGGGACCAGTAGCTTGAGCAGCTCAGACCTTATGCATAGCTATCATGGGCAGGAAGAAAAATTGTCCCGTGATTCTGGAAGCCTCTCCCTGCCTCCAAGCCCTGTGGCCTGTCTCCTCACACCTCACTGCCCACATATAGTGTCAGACAGTGTTTGTCTTCTACACGCAGCTACTGTACCATCTTCTTTCTCCTCAAAAGATGGAAACCAGGACAAGATAATCCCCAGGGCTGGACTTAGGTGCAGCAGGCGGGCATCCTTTTTGGGAGAGGCCCCAGTAAGTTATGGCCAAGGTTGCTGGGCAGGTCTTACTCATGGTCCCCAGTCATTGGGAAACTCATAGGAGAATTTGGAATTGCAGCCTCACACAAGCTTAGGTGGAATCCAGGCCCCAACTCCAGTGAGTTGTGTATGACCAGACTCTCTGACATGGGCTCCACACCAAAGGTCTCCATGCCAAAACAAGGACAATATGTTCTGCTCTGCTGCGGCCATGTTTTAATCCATAGGCTTCAGGTAGGCTGCCTTTTTGTGTTCGGATTGGCATCCTGTGCTGTCAGAGCAAAAGCCAGCATCGAGCAGTTGCTCAGTTGCCTTCCTATATTGCTGCTTGAAGCAAAGTCCAAGGCACAACAACTGCAGACTAAAGCACTGAAGTCACCAAACGCCTGTGTGCTTTGGCCATTGGTACAGAATTGGCTGGCTGCTTCACAGCCCACCACAGGCAACATTTTACAGCACAATGTCCATATGTGTCATATGGATATGAGTGAAAGAAGCCACAAAGGTTGCTGGGGTATTTTTGGAAGATTACGTCAGTCTTAGAAAGCCAAACAGTTTTGTTTACACCTGCACTGCATCTACCGGCACAGAGCTTGGCATCAGCAGCCCTCTCACCACACCCATGTTTCCTTGCCAAAGGAAATGGTTAGTTCAAACCCATTTCAAAGCCAGGGCATGAATTAACAATTCATACTTTGGACACCTGTAGGGAAATTAAATGGATGTTAGATCACTCATGGGCATTGCTGCTATAGATTAGAAGTTTTGCATGTATAGGGTGTGCTTACATTTATTATGTCCCAACTTTTCCTGCTTACCTCTTTGACAAACTTGGTAGAGCTTAGCAAATGCTCAGTGGTCCTCACAGAGCAGCCTTGGAGCGCAGGAGCCAGTTTCCTTCTGGTCGAAACTAAACAAAAATACATGCTCCAGTGACACATGCAATGTGCTTCATCTGAGTATTGGGATTCAGCCTAGAATCAACCTAGTCCAAAGCAACCCTCCTGGTTTACATATAGTCTGAAAGTCTGAGTGTTCCTCTCTACAAATACCTTTCTATTGGGCAATACAGCTTTAATGCAGCTGTAGCCAGAGTGCTCTGACACTGGGTTAAATGTTTTCACTTTCGCTACTTGTCAATCTTGGAGCTACTGCCATCGTGAAGGAAAGGGAAGAACTGACTCAGCAGTTACAGCAGCAGGGTTTTATACAGATCAGCGCAGCACACAAGGTGGCACCATATGTTCCTGCCCTTCAGCATCTAAGAAATATCAATTAATTCCAGCAGGCACCAACACAGAAGCAAACACTAATTAGAGATTTGGAGACAGGGGTGGTATTAGCAGTCTAAATATTGGGGAAAATTCATGCTATGCTTAGAGGCACTTGAAGGAGGACAAATTGAAGGTCATTTGCATATTTGCATTAAAAAAGCTATAATAGCAATTAGCTGCCCCCCTCCCCCCCCCGCCCCAACATGCTAAGCCAGAGCTAGCTTGGTCAGAGCTAAATCACAGGAGATTTGGAAATCAGACTTAGAAGCTCATATTCAGTGCGATGAATAACAGCAAATCAGTGAAGGCTCTCATATGAGTGGCTAAAATGATTGAAACACTGAGCTACAAGAAAGATGCCTTCCCTCTGGGGCTTTGTGAATGTCACAGAGCATCTTGGTGCTACCGAAACATAACTAAGTAACACAATAACAAACAGTAATTTCTTCAAAATTACAAATTTATGTAATTTCAATTATTTTGGGGAATCCATCACTACTTATAAGTACACTAAATTTTAACTTTAATTTACTGCAGTCTTTATGAAGAATTCATTCTTAGTGGCTGGGAAGCTTACATGGTCACAAGGAAGCAGGATTTGGTTTTAGGTTTAAGAGCTCTTATATTCTCTGGATAATGACACAGCAGAGTTGTATCTTATTTTCTTTTTCTAGGGGCCGTTTGTCATATATACAAGCAAAATCTTCTGATTTCTTTAAAGTCTTTTAAGTACAGTGACTTGATGACAGGACTGTACTGCCAACAGGAGAGCTGTAGCTAGGGGCTCTGTTTAGGTGAGTCCCAGCAGTGGATGGAAACACTGTAAGGCCAGCTTCAGCCTTAAAGGTTGGGTACCCAAGCTCTTTCAAAGAGCCCAGTCCAAAGAATTAGAACATCATCAGCAGTGACATCCTGTTCAATCTGTACTGCTGATTAAGGAAAAAAAAAACTCAACAACAAACCAACACATTTAAGTGCAAGTCTGTATTTTGAAAGGCAGCAAGAGGAAGAAGTGCCAGAATGCCCAAAGCCATGGAAAAGTGGCTTTAGAAAGAATGACCACAGCTTAACAAAGTCATTGACTCTTGTGAACTTCCACCCCATCACCTGCAATCTGTCAGACCATTTTTATTGTAACATACTCTGGCAACCATAATTATTTGCACAGAAAGAAAATGGAGTAAGAAATAATTACTGTATTTCCAGGCGTATTTTCATAGAACTTAGAGGTTTTTGTTTCCTCCAGTGCCAATGAAGTCTCTGGAGACAAAAAATACAAGTATTTCTCTTGGAGCAGAGGAAAGTCACGCCACTGATGGCATGCCCTTCTCCATCAACTAGCTTTTTTGTTCTGAGGTAGGTTAACACAGTCCTTTGTTTTTCTGGTTTGGTTGTTTTCTTTCTGTAAAATCTTTGTTGATGCTAGAGGGGAAATGATGAAGAGGTAGTTCAAGCTGAGAAGATGAGAAATGTTGAAAACTTTGAGGCTGGTTTTTATGATAGATTAAATAGAAACAACTGGAGCAACAAGACTACTGCTAGGTCTGCATGTCATCTGCTATTCACATGGATTAGTGCTAAGAATGAAGAAATTAAATGGATGAAGCTCAGAAAAGTAGACAGTACCCTGGCACACTGCTCATGCAATTAGTTGAAATGAAACTCTTCAAACTTAAATTAATATCTGGAGCTCAGTGTTGTTTCTGAAGTAGCAGCTGTTGCTTTATGAGGAGGGAGGCAAGCGGAGGGAGATTTCAGTCTTGCTGTTTGTGCTTAACTTGCTGTAATAATACCAGATCTCCAAAATTAAACCACAGCCCTAAAGTATGGCCTTTTCACTGTCCATCAATTCATGCTGCTTCAAAGACTGGGAATGACACAAGGTCAACAAACTTCAAAAACCATACAGAAAACCCTTTAAATGCTTACAAAAGAAAAAACACTGAAGTTTAAGAGAGAAACTTTTGCACCAAGAAGGGCATTCACAAGAACACACCACTTCCTAATCCTAAAAGTTTGAAGGCCACGTGAGACATTGTTTCGGGCCAGTTTAGACAAAAATTGAGGCAAAATATCAAAACACATAGTCATTATACCCAACATGGACTACAGTTTCCGGTGCTCTTTTTTTCGTTTTCTGTCCCCTTGCCTTTCTCAGCCCAGTGGCTCCTTGAAGACTTTACACATCAAATTGTCTACCTTAATGGCAGGTAGGGCCTGACTTTTTGCCATTGTCACCACCAGCAGTTTTCCTGTTCACACTAACAGCCCAGTACTTACTTTTTTCTAGAGCAGGTCTTTAGAATTCTTTAGTTCAAGGACTCTAAAATCCCATGCACTAAACTTTGTTGGCCTTTTAAAAAAGCAGGTAATATTCAGGTGGTTTACTGACCCCAACCCTACTGTCTAGAAGAAAAGAGAATACTCACAGGATGGCCAGAGCCCATTTTTCCTTTAGCATACCATTTTATTCATGACCTAAACCAAGGAACAATCTGGAAACTTCAGGGAAGGTTAAGTACATAGGCTTACAGGTAGCTAAGAAGTTCTGTCCATAGTATGAAAACAAAATCTTGAAGAGAGTAATGGATGCTAACCATGCAGTACAAACCAGTAAATACACTTGCAGTCACATATTTTGGTGTTCTAAACACCTGAAATATTGGGCTTTCAATTCACACCACAAACCTCACTGGGTTTTTTAAAAATCTTAACCTCCAAGCCCTGGCCTCCAGACGTATTTCGTCCTTGGTGGCACCTGGAGGTACTTGAACTGCCAAAAGACTCTTGAGCAATGAATGCAAAAAATTCATTTGTGTGGTTATCCTGCTCTCAGGAGGGTGAAATTCAACAGAAGAAAGTAAACATTTTATAATTTTTTCTTTCTGAAAAGGCTTATTGTTTGCGACAGAAACTTTAAAATGCTTAATCCTAATTAAGCTATGTCTCTATCATTTTTGGTAAATGGGTGAAATGAAAAGAAACGGCATTACTGCATTACTTGCCCAGCAAAATCCTTGAGATACTCTTTGACTTTGAAAGAGTCTCACAGGAGATTTTGCTAGAAAGGAGCACGATGCTTTTCTCATCCAACTGACAGCTGGAAAGTCAGCAGCAATTTTCCTGCTGTATTCAGACTGCTGTATGATAAACACAGTTTTAAACTGAAAGCTTGCGATATGAATGTAAATTGTTTACGTCAGAATAGCATTGCTGGCCAAAGGACACAAGCTAGGCAGCACAGGTTATCAAAGCCGTCTCACCCCAGCCTTGCTGACTTCAGCGATTCTAATCTAACAACAAATCAAAGGAAAGGTTTGATTAATCTTGTTTCATGAGCATATTGTAATTTGTATAATCCAAAGGACTATGGAATTGGGATTTGTAATTGGATCAGAACAATGAGCGCTCACCTCTGTGGCAGTGGCACTGAGGGAGCGCCTGTGTTGCGCTTTTCTTCCTTGTCAGTCAGTTCAGGAGTCTGGGGTTTGTAGCTCACTACAAAATGGTACTGAGATGACCAAAACGTTTGCTGTTTTCAGGGCCAAATACACAAGCCACCTCTTTGATCTCCTGTCTGGAGAAAGAGGTAAATGCAGCTTTTCCACACTCAGTAGTCCTGGGAGGTGCTGGGATGTTAATCATCTGTATAAGGACCTCAATCAATAAATTGTGAGACAAAGGCAAAAAGGAAAATATACTCAAGCACCTAGCACAGAAAGCTCTGCTGAGGCTGCACTCAAGGTGCTTTCAAAACATAAATAACAAAAGCAATTTTACGGCTTGGTGACTGAAAGGACACGGCTGTATGGAGCAATTATTAAAGTGGACAAAAAGCAGATTTTCCCACGGGTGCCAGTTTAGACCCATGGCTAGGGCTGTGCAAAGCTGTGGGATGGAGGAGGGGACAGACCATTTTACACCTGGCAGCAGTATCTCTGGTGAAAGGAGTGCTCGTGGACTTCAGAGGGAGCTTTAGTTACTCTTCTTGATGTTCGACAGTGGGGAATGCTGAGGGAATCAGTGAAAATAAAGTAATTTGCTAAATCTTGTCAGTTCAATTCCGCAAATGCTTATCAATGTGTGTTTATATTCAGGCAGCAAATTATTGGTTAAACCCTTTCAAGGCAGAAGGAGGATTAGCTGGGGCTGGGAAGCCAACACCAGACTATGGAACTAGAGATGAAACCTGAATATAGTGGGAAATCAAGTCGGCAGGAACTGTGAAAGAGTGATAGGGCAGGAGACCAGAGAGAGCAGACTGCCCTGGAGGAAAGGGCCGAGCCTAGCAAGGATACAGACACCGGAGATAATCAGCAAAACGGGGTTGATAGGGTCCTTCTGGCATGAAGGCAGGAGAGATGAGAGCATGGCTGAAAGGTATGAGGTGCTGCAGGGCGGAAGGAGCAGCAGGATGGGTATGGTGGGGACAAACCACTGCTCCGGTGGGGGCCTGTTTTCTCCAGCAGTACCCAGATGGCCAGCCCGGGGCACTCGGGCAGGCTGGGGAAGCAGTGGTGGCACACTGGCAGAAAACCTGGTGTGTGGGAACGGGGAAAAAGGTGTGCCTTGTGAGCAGAATTGCTTGTATAACATACATAGAAAACAAAGCTATTTTGTCTTAAGTAGCTTAAATTTTCACTGTCCAAAATAAGAATGCAGTCTGTTCTGACTCATTTGCTATGTTTTGAGTTAGCATAAAAACATATAAATCTTATATACATAAAAACATAAGATTAGCATAACTTAACTTCTGAAGTTCAGCTTTCCATCATAGCTCTCTGTATTTCTATTCTAGATTTGAAAGGGGAAAAATAAATAAACAAAATCACTCTTGGTTTTAAGCCAGTGTCATGGTTTAACTGCAGCCAGCAACTAGGACCACACAGCCGCTCGCTCAACCCACCCTAAGAAGGGTAGGGAGAAGAGGGAGAAAAGGAGGGGAAAGGAAAAAACACCTAGTGCATTGAGATAAAGACAGTTTAATAGAACAGTATTGGAAAATGAAAATAACAATAATAATAACAACAATAATAATAATGTCAGAAGTCACTCCCACTGCCTGGTGAATTGGCACCTTCCAGAGCAGTGATCACAAGGACCCACCCCCCAGCTAACCCTGTTTATATACTGAGCATGACGTCTATGGTATGGAATATTCCGTTGGCCACTCTGTTGTGGCACTCTGTCTGTGCTCCTTCTCAGCTTCTATGGGAAGCTGAAAAGAGTCCTTGAAAAGCATAAACATTGCTTAGCAACAACTAAAACAATATGCACTACTGACATTCATTTCACCGCAATCACTAGAAAGAAAATTCACTCTTTCCCAGCTGAAACCAGGACAGCCAGTTTGTTTTCCCTTAACGGATTTCCTTCAGAGTAAGCTGTGCTGACCCACCTGCCCACAGATCTCTGTGGCCTGAAGTGGATTAACTTTCTGCCTGCCATTATGCCAGCATTTACTAAATTTCCTAGAAATTTTAAAAGCAGAGAAAAAGGACATGGCAACTAGGAAAACTCCAAGCTTTTGTCTTAGATTAACAGATTTTGGGGGGAGCTTGATGGAAAATGAATAGCAGGCAGAGCTTCTCTTATCAACATGGGTTTTTCCTTCCTTGGCTTTTAATTTGGTACAAACTTTGTTAAACGTTAGTTACCATTAGGTCTATTTGTGAAGGTCTAAATTATAGGTGTATACCCTAATAGCTAAATAAGTAATTATAAGTAAAATAAATAGTACACAAGCTTGGGCATGGCAACAAAAATTGATAAGGAGGACCGCAAACCCTTCAGCCTGACAGGAAAGAGCCTTTGCTGAAGAGTGTGACAAGAAGGGTCGTGAGTGGAATCCAGACTGCCTGTCTCTGTTTTGCAGAAATCTGAAGTAATTTGTCAGATGGAAAGCGTTAGGAGACAGTATAAGCACAACACTACTTAGAAGACAACTCTAAGGAAAAAAAACTGTCCTCACACAACCAACACATTCAGCTCTTGGGTTGTTGTTCATAAACAGAAAGTGCAAAGCAGCTGTGTGAGAGCCCACACACAACCACAGGTTGATGAACTCTATGTATCCTGGGTAAAACTCTATTTTTCAGAGTTGGTCCTACCAGGGGTGTATGCTCCAACACAGAGTACAGCATTTATGCCACCATGCCACAAAGGTCTTGCTTTGAAACAGAGGGAAAGCTCAAATAAAAACATAAAATATCTGTACAGTCATTTTCCCAGCATCAAACAATTGCTTTGCTTGACATGAAGACTTAATGTAATGCCTCAAACCCAGAGAAAGAAAACAAATTGACCCCACTGGGAATACTGCATCCAGCTCTGGAGCCCCCATCATAAGAAGGACATGGACCTGGTGCAGCGGGTCCAGAGAAGGGTCAAAAAGATGATCAGAGGGCTGGAGCACCTCTCTTATGAAGACAGGCTGAGAGAGTTGGGGTTGTTCAGCCCAAAGAAGAGAATGCTCTGGGAGACCTTATTGCAGCTTTTCAGTACCTGAAGGGGGCCTACAAGAAAGCTGGAGAGGGACTTTTTGCAAGGGCATGTAGGGATAGGATGATGGGGAATGGCTTCAAACTGGAAGAGGGTAGATTTAGATTAGATATTAGGGAGAAATTTTTCACTGTGAATGTGGTGAGGCACTGGAAGAGGTTGCCCAGAGAAGCTGTGGATGCCCCATCCCTAGGAGAGTTCAAGGCCAGCTTGGATGGGGCTTTGAGCAACCTGGTCTTGTAGGAGGTGTCCTTGCCCACAGCAGGGGGGTTTGGAACCAGATGATCTTGAAGGTCCATTCCAACCTAAACCATTCTATAATTCTAAGTGGAGGCTACACCACAGTACTGCTGGAACATGTCTCTGAAAAAAAGTTCATGATTCTTTTGCTTTCCAGCAATAGCTTTTGATTAATTTATTGCAGTTACAACAATTATTTTTTTCTTTCCTTATAATAGCAGTGTTTATACTACAACAGGGAGGAAAAGCTGCCATGCGGGACTTGGGGTGTGTTATCACAGAATGGTCAGGGTTGGAAGGGACCTCTAAAGATCATCTATCCCAAGCCCCCTGCCAGAGCAGGGTCACCTACAGCAGGTCACACAGGACGGCATCCAGGCAGGTTTTGAATGTCTCCAGTGTGGGAGACTCCATCACCTCTCTGGGCAGCCTGTTCCAGTGTTCTGCCACCCTCAAAATAAAGAAGTTCTTCCACATGTTTAGATGGAACTTCCTATGTTCGAGTTTCTGCCCGTTACCTCTTGTCCTATCACCGGGCACCACTGAAAA